>JAMPIV010018854.1:0-55569 GCA_024509875.1 Oreohelix idahoensis | reverse complement strand
GGGGTTTCAAATAACTATTTGAGATACCTTTTGTGCAATTTACATTGTCAATTCATATTTTTCTATTTACCACCTGAACAAACATCTATCATTGTATTAATAAAGTATAGTCTTATTTAAACAATAAATGGTCCCTATACATATTTAACAGAAACGAAAGCTGGAGGCAAAGTGTTAGGTCTGATGTTTATTTTTCTTAATAATGAGAGCAATATTTTCTATTTAAGGTAATTATAATTTATACCAGCACATATTGCCATACTTCAAGTGTGTTTACTGAGAAGTAAATTTTTGAGGTTGGTGATATGTTGTGCACATGCACTGCATCAAGGCTTGCTTAAGAAAAATGTTGATTCTGTCCTTGCAACTTTCAGTTAACAATGACTAAGAAAACTTTTTAAACCTGCTACATACCATCAACACTGTTTTCGTTGCTACGTTGTCAAAAGCAGTATGATTGTTGCGATGCCTTTCGCACATGTAACATGAGATTCATGTATTGTGCACATCAAATAGAAAATCTCATAAGAAAGTATTTGTTGTCAAAATGTCCACCATTTCCTTCTACATCATGTTTACAACATTGTTGAAAGGAACGTGCTACGCAAGGGAAAGTAGCAAACAGCTGAAGAAAAAACAAACAAAAGAAAACAATGTTACTGTTCACATCTATTCGTCCAGCGAGCTGTTGCCATAATGTAGTGTGACAGTCTGTCCTCTTTTCCCAAGATGTGTTCTCTTTTCCATCTTACGCTTGAGCATCTGAATGAATGTTTGTGAACATTTATTCTTTGTTTACATTTTTTGTCATCACGAATGACAAACAAATTTATACCATCAACACCTTTATTCATTGTGATGTTCACTCGGTAGGAACATATCAGTGGGTATGATGCTGATAGATTGAGGGTTGGTTATTGCAAGTTATATTGGCATTTCTGTTGCATTGTATTTCATATGTATTGCTAGCCGTGTGTGGCTTCCGTGTGTGCAGTGGTTAATAAAAGGGAACTTACCTGTTACAGGTGTTATGTTTAATTATTGTCAGCTATTGTATGCTGTGGTCGTATCCTTAGATGATGAGCCAAAGAGTACATATTTATCATGTATTGAAATCCACAGTATAAATAGTTTCCTGACATCTACGTTTGTGTGCTCACTGTTTGTGGTAGGTCTATGTGTGGGTTCACCAATAGTTGTATGTGTATTGGTGTGTTTTCATTGCTTTTGGTATGTCTAGTTCTTTGTGTTTAATATCTGTGGTATGTTTACTTTTGTGTGTCCACTATTTGTGGTTTGTCTACTTGTGTTAGTTCCCTATATGTGTTATGCCTAATAGTGTGTATTCAATATCTGAGGTACACCATTGTGTGTGTTCACTATTTGTGATATTTTTACTTGTGTGATTTCACTGTCGGTGAAATATTTACTTCTGTGTGTTTAGTATGTGTGGTATGTCTACTTGTTTGTGTTCAGTATTTGTGGTATGTCTACTTATGTGTGTACACTATTTAGAGGCTTCCTTCTTCCTTGTACGGTTCCTCGCGACATGTCCACGTTGTTCAGGATGCATTTACAATCGGTTCCTATTACAATGTGCCGTCCTGTACAGAATTTGTTATACTATATTGGCTTATGTGCTGTTACTGATGGTATATACACTTTCATTAACGTGTATATTTCTGTACAATCGTGTTTACTCCTTACGTCTAATTCTGCGTATCTACATTCTTTGTCTGTGTTGCAATGCGTTATGTCCCTTATAAATGATTACGTGTGTATTTACTGTTCTTATTTTTCTGTCTAAATATATTGTATGAATATATGACAAGCACACATCTCTGAGAGAACTGTCCTCATCTGAAAGATAACTGTTGTCATATTTTAGATAATTATCATCCTCTCTTGCGTACAGAAAGATCCGCTTGAACTCTGACCAATGTCAGAATATCAGCCGCCATGTCTCTTGAAATCGAGGAACTTTAATTATTTTCTTAAACCACATTTCAGTCATTCTTATAACATTTCCTGCGGACAGAATTCACACATTTTCTGCTAGAACATAGTTGCGTCTTCCTCTCATGTTACAGCGTCAACAATTACTCCACCGTAGTTTGATCAGCAAGAGACGTAATAATTTAGTCAGAATATGTTAGCTCCCCAGAAATATTAATCGTGTCATTCTAATTACATTTCTTGCTGTATTTACATCGGAACGTCGTTAAAAGCTGGAATGTGTTCACTTGTTACTGATAAAAGGTTAGGGGTTAGGGTTAGGGTTAGGGTTAGGGGTTAGGGGTTAGGGGTTAGGGTTAGGGGTTAGGGGTTAGGGGTTAGGGTTAGGGGTTAGGGTTAGGGTTAGGGTTAGGGTTAGAGTTAGGGTATATACTGATGGTATATACACTTTCATTAACGTGTATATTTCTGTACAATCGTGTTTACTCCTTACGTCTAATTCTGCGTATCTACATTTTTTGTCTGTGTTGCAATGCGTTATGTCCCTTATAAATTATTACGTGTGTATTTACTGTTCTTATTTTTCTGTCTAAATATATTGTATGAATATATGACAAGCACACATCTCTGAGAGAACTGTCCTCATCTGAAAGATAACTGTTGTCATATTTTAGATAATTATCATCCTCTCTTGCGTACAGAAAGATCCGCTTGAACTCTGACCAATGTCAGAATATCAGCCGCCATGTCTCTTGAAATCGAGGAACTTTAATTATTTTCTTAAACCACATTTCAGTCATTCTTATAACATTTCCTGCGGACAGAATTCACACATTTACTGCTAGAACATAGTTGCGTCTTCCTCTCATGTTACAGCGTCAACAATTACTCCACCGTAGTTTGATCAGCAAGAGACGTAATAATTTAGTCAGAATATGTTAGCTCCCCAGAAATATTAATCGTGTCATTCTAATTACATTTCTTGCTGTATTTACATCGGAACGTCGTTAAAAGCTGGAATGTGTTCACTTGTTACTGATAAAATGTGTATATAGATTGGACGAACCCTTCCTTGTCGAACCAAGACGGAGTTTTCTTGTTTAAGCAAAGCAAAAATAGCTGTCAGTCGCAACCGGAACATTCTCGAGTAACTTCAGAGCAGAGGCAGAGGCCTTACAAAATGAAACAGACGTCCTAATGACAAGAAAGCTCAGAAAGACAAGGAGCTATCTTCTTAAATGCGCTGTCAGTGCTTGGAACGCGAAGAATCAGAATTAATGCCGACCTCAATCTGTAATAATGACGCGTTCATTTTTTTGGAACCCTCGATGATTCTTTTTATCTATCAATAACTAACTGATCAAGCTTTACTTGTTCCTAATTTAAACAGCTGTATTTTTTAATCTGTGAAATGATAGACGTAACAAACCTCCCTTTTGTTTTCAATGACATTTTTAAGCACTCAACAAGTTTATTTATCTGACAAAGATGGTAACAAGAATGATATTTTTTAATGCCTAAAAAGTCAATGAATTTAAAAAAAGAAATAAAGAAGAGAAAACTACATGGCTCTATTCTGTATTATTACTTGAGAAATATGTAACAATGTATACAGCGGCCACTCAACAGTCACAGCGCTGTTCATAAAGTGTTTTAATTGTGTATACGCTCAAAATAATATAAAATGTACCTTTATTTTACTCAACTGAAACTAAGTCTTTGTAGCAACGAGAGCTATTCTGCATAAACAATAGACCTATAAACAGTTTTAAACATGGAACTACATTGATGAAATGCATTATTTCTCAGTTGATTATTTCCCTTTGACCATAATCTTTCCACTTCATTAAATAATTTCTGTTACATTTTTCAAAAAAAATGAAATTTTTATTTGTTGCATCCCTTTATGAAAACAATGGGAGGTTAAAATAGCAAGTGTCACTGAAGTGTAATGAAAGTAATATTAACGTCCAATTAATAACCTACGTAACATCACGCCCTAAAACGAAGCTCTGTTATTTTATCTTATTGTTTTTAAATGCGTCGTTTAAATTTTCCAATGTCAATAATTTTCTTCACAGATGATATGCAAATTTTTACAACCAGAAAAAGACACTTGTTAGAGTAGCTTATAATGTTATTAAAACATAAATTGGGGCCGGTGGGAGCGGCTAGTGTCGACTTCTACTCGGAACTGGCCTAGTCTATACATGACTTCGACGCCTCTTTGAGGTTCAAGGTCCAGCTCAAGCTTCCCTTGCCCGGGAACTTTGCACGCCTGGGGTCAGAGCTGGTTCCTCCCCATATGTCATGGTAGAAGACGAAAGCTGGGGGCGAGGAGTTAGGTCGGGTGCGTAGTTAAAAGCTGGCATCCTCAGCACAGAGGTGGGCTCTCTGTGCGTCCTTGTGGTAGCTGGTTAGCGGCCATAGTCTCACTCGATGAGCAGGACTTATCCTTTGATAATGTCCTTGCTTATCAAAGAGGGGAGATGCTGCGCCAGTTATCCCTCGCCTAATCTTAAATGTACGATAGGTCAGTGTTCAAACGGGGTTTCAAATAACTATTTGAGATACCTTTTGTGCAATTACATTGTCAATTCATATTTTTCTATTTACCACCTGAACAAACATCTATCATTGTAACAGCGCAGAGGCTGCTTTTAAATATAAACTGCTTTAGTTTTAACTGTTCACCAATATAATAATTATGTGACAGTCTATAGGTCCACTTACATGTTCATTGATGCCTGAATATCGTCAAATGCAGTCTATGCAGCAGAAAATAACGCTAAATGCACTTTATATAGCAGATATTAATAAAGTATAGTCTTATTTAAACAATAAATGGTCCCTATACATATTTAACAGAAACGAAAGCTGGAGGCAAAGTGTTAGGTCTGATGTTTATTTTTTTTAATAATGAGAGCAATATTTTCTATTTAAGGTAATTATAATTTATACCAGCACATATTGCCATACTTCAAGTGTTTTTACTGAGAAGTAAATTTTTGAGGTTGGTGATATGTTGTGCACATGCACTGCATCAAGGCTTGCTTAAGAAAAATGTTGATTCTGTCCTTGCAACTTTCAGTTAACAATGACTAAGAAAACTTTTTAAACCTGCTACATACCATCAACACTGTTTTCGTTGCTACGTTGTCAAAAGCAGTATGATTGTTGCGATGCCTTTCGCACATGTAACATGAGATTCATGTATTGTGCACATCAAATAGAAAATCTCATAAGAAAGTATTTGTTGTCAAAATGTCCACCATTTCCTTCTACATCATGTTTACAACATTGTTGAAAGGAACGTGCTACGCAAGGGAAAGTAGCAAACAGCTGAAGAAAAAAAAAAAAACAATGTTACTGTTCACATCTATTCGTCCAGCGAGCTGTTGCCATAATGTAGTGTGACAGTCTGTCCTCTTTTCCCAAGATGTGTTCTCTTTTCCATCTTACGCTTGAGCATCTGAATGAATGTTTGTGAACATTTATTCTTTGTTTACATTTTTTTTGTCATCACGAATGACAAACAAATTTATACCATCAACACCTTTATTCATTGTGATGTTCACTCGGTAGGAACATATCAGTGGGTATGATGCTGATAGATTGAGGTGTTGGTTATTGCAAGTTATATTGGCATTTCTGTTGCATTGTATTTCATATGTATTGCTAGCCGTGTGTGGCTTCCGTGTGTGCAGTGGTTAATAAAAGGGAACTTACCTGTTACAGGTGTTATGTTTAATTATTGTCAGCTATTGTATGCTGTGGTCGTATCCTTAGATGATGAGCCAAAGAGTACATATTTATCATGTATTGAAATCCACAGTATAAATAGTTTCCTGACATCTACGTTTGTGTGCTCACTGTTTGTGGTAGGTCTATGTGTGGGTTCACCAATAGTTGTATGTGTATTGGTGTGTTTTCATTGCTTTTGGTATGTCTAGTTCTTTGTGTTTAATATCTGTGGTGTGTTTACTTTTGTGTGTCCACTATTTGTGGTTTGTCTACTTGTGTTAGTTCCCTATATGTGTTATGCCTAATAGTGTGTATTCAATATCTGAGGTACACCATTGTGTGTGTTCACTATTTGTGTTATGTCTCTTTATGTGTTTCGCTATTTGTGATATTTTTACTTGTGTGATTTCACTGTCGGTGAAATATTTACTTCTGTGTGTTTAGTATGTGTGGTATGTCTACTTGTTTGTGTTCAGTATTTGTGGTATGTCTACTTATGTGTGTACACTATTTAGAGGCTTCCTTCTTCCTTGTACGGTTCCTCGCGACATGTCCACGTTGTTCAGGATGCATTTAAAATCGGTTCCTATTACAATGTGCCGTCCTGTACAGAATTTGTTATACTATATTGGCTTATGTGCTGTTACTGATGGTATATACACTTTCATTAACGTGTATATTTCTGTACAATCGTGTTTACTCCTTACGTCTAATTCTGCGTATCTACATTCTTTGTCTGTGTTGCAATGCGTGATGTCCCTTATAAATTATTACGTGTGCATTTACTGTTTATTGTATATATTGTATGAATATATGACAAGCACACATCTCTGAGAGAACTGTCCTCATCTGAAAGATAACTGTTGTCATATTTTAGATAATTATCATCCTCTCTTGCGTACAGAAAGATCCGCTTGAACTCTGACCAATGTCAGAATATCAGCCGCCATGTCACTTGAAATCGAGGAACTTTAATTATTTTCTTAAACCACATTTCAGTCATTCTTATAACATTTCCTGCGGACAGAATTCACACATTTTCTGCTAGAACATAGTTGCGTCTTCCTCTCATGTTACAGCGTCAACAATTACTCCACCGTAGTTTGATCAGCAAGAGACGTAATAATTTAGTCAGAATATGTTAGCTCCCCAGAAATATTAATCGTGTCATTCTAATTACATTTCTTGCTGTATTTACATCGGAACGTCGTTGAAAGCTGGAATGTGTTCACTTGTTACTGATAAAATGTGTATATAGATTGGACGAACCCTTCCTTGTCGAACCAAGACGAAGTTTTCTTGTTTAAGCAAAGCAAAAATAGCTGTCAGTCGCAACCGGAACATTCTCGAGTAACTTCAGAGCAGAGGCCTTACTTATTACAAACCCATAGGTGCAAAAAGCAAATGTCAACGTCCTAAAAAAGACAAGAAAGTTCCTGTTGTGACAAGTGATTGTACTTCTATAAATGCTTGTGACATGTTTCAGACGTTAGTTTAATTGCCAGTCCTATGCCTAATTCACTTCAAAACTCCTTAATTAATTCAGCTAAAAGTTGTGATTTCATTGTTTCAGTTGTCATTCTATAAATAATTTCAGAAAATTTAATTTGTGTGTCACTGTTTTGACACTTTGTCATATTCACAAATAGGTCATCAAATTTAATCACGCAGCTACTGAAGCTTTTGGTAAGCAGTCTAGTTCAAGCCTAATATTGTGCTCTTTACTGTGTTTACACATTTGTGTGTCAAATATAAAATGATCGTTATGTTCCATTTTTAGTTTCCCTATATGAATGTTATGAATTGAATTAGTGTGTATTCAATATCTGAGGTACACCATTGTTTTTTTCATTGCAGTTAATTTTATTTTATATTTATTTTTTTGATATTTTGTTATTTGAAGTATTTTTTCAAATTTATTGTTTAAATAAAAAAAATCTGACATAAAAATATTTGTTGTCAAATTTCTACCCATGTTGTTCATTATTTGTTTACACATAACTTATTGTGTAACACAAGGATTTTAGAGCTAAAATTCTTTTTGTAAGAAGCGACATGTCAACGTAAATTTTCAGAACAAAAAAATCGAAAATAAAATTTTATTATGCTCGTTTCAAAATTCAATATTTTTATACTATAAAAAATGTGTGCTTTAATGATGGTATTTTTTTTTTAACAACGTGTATTATTTCTGTACAATCGTGTTTACTTTATTACAAATGTTCTGCGTATCTGATAAATTGTTTAAATGTCTGTGTTGAAATGCGTTATGTCCCTTAAAAAAAATTATGTACATTGTTTTTTACAATTTAAATGTTTATGAGTTTTTTTGATTGTATGATTTGATAGAAGAGGTATTTCACTGCAAGAGAAAGTCCTCAAAATTAAATTAAAAATGTCAAATTTTAGTAATTATCATCATCTTTGCTTACAGAAAGTTCAGCTTGAACTGTGATAATGTCATTGTATGAGCCCTAGTGTCCCTTATAAATTAGTTTTTGTTTTAATTTTTGATTTTTTTTTAATTTTTCCTTTTTGTTAAAAATTTTTTTTTTACAATTTAGAATTAGTCATGTAATTTTAAATCATAACAATTTATAAACCAATTTATGTCATCAATTTTTTTTATTCTTTTTTTGTAGAAAATCATATTTTACGTATTTTCATTTACAGCGTCAACAATTACTTACCGTTTTGATCAAAGTCAACGTAATAATTTCAATATTGTTTGCAATATTTTAGGGTCCCCAAAATAAAATTGTGTTCATTTATTTACATTTGGGGTTAAGGTTAGGGTTAGGGGTTTAGGGTTAGGGTTATTGGGTTACAGGGTAAGGGTATTATTTTTTAGGGGTTTTTAGTAATTAGTGTAGGGTTAGGGTTAGGGGTTAATGTGTTAGGGGTGTTTAGGGTTAGGGTTATTTAGGGTTATTGTTTTTTTAGGGTTTTTTTTTTTAGGGGTTATGTCAAAAAATCATTAGTTTAATTATTTTCTGATCGTTAATCGGTTAGGGTTTTAAGTTAATATTACTGATGGTATTATCAGGTTGTACAGAGTTTTTGGTTAAATTTGCAAAATTTTTTTTTTTGTTAATTTTTGCGTAAAAAATAAACTTTGCATTTTTTTTTTAAAGGTTATTATTGGCATTTTTACATACTGATTTAAAATACATGTATAATTCTGACAATGTATCACGTCAATTCTTTTTTTTTGTCTGTGTTGTAATGCGTTATGTCCCTTATAAATTATTACGTGTGTATTTACTGTTCTTATTTTTCTGTCTAAATATATTGTATGAATATATGACAAGCACACATCTCTGAGAGAACTGTCCTCATCTGAAAGATAACTGTTGTCATATTTTAAATAATTATCATCCTCTCTTGCGTACAGAAAGATCCGCTTGAACTCTGACCAATGTCAGAATATCAGCCGCCATGTCTCTTGAAATCGAGGAACTTTAATTATTTTCTTAAACCACATTTCAGTCATTCTTATAACATTTCCTGCGGACAGAATTCACACATTTTCTGCTAGAAAATAGTTGCGTCTTCCTCTCATGTTACAGCGTCAACAATTACTCCACCGTAGTTTGATCAGCAAGAGACGTAATAATTTAGTCAGAATATGTTAGCTCCCCAGATATATTAATCGTGTCATTCTAATTACATTTCTTGCTGTATTTACATCGGAACGTCGTTAAAAGCTGGAATGTG
Organism: Oreohelix idahoensis; assembly: GCA_024509875.1. Lineage (NCBI taxonomy): Eukaryota > Metazoa > Mollusca > Gastropoda > Stylommatophora > Oreohelicidae > Oreohelix > Oreohelix idahoensis. The sequence goes on along the minus strand of JAMPIV010018854.1, from coordinate 46,152 downwards.
TTCACTTGTTACTGATAAAATGTGTATATAGATTGGACGAACCCTTTGGAAAATACGTTTAAACAACCAAATCCTTGACTTGTTACTGATTTTGTAAAAAGTTGGAAAACCCTTCCTTGTCGAACCAAGACAGTTTTGTTTAAAAATAAAAGCAAAGCAAAAATAGCTGTCAGTCGCAACCGGAACATTCTCGAGTAACTTCAGAGCAGAGGCAGAGGCCTTACAAAATGAAACAGACGTCCTAATGACAAGAAAGCTCAGAAAGACAAGGAGCTATCTTCTTAAATGCGCTGTCAGTGCTTGGAACGCGAAGAATCAGAATTAATGCCGACCTCGATGACCTTAGAGTAACACTTCACAAACTGTGTCAGCAATTCACTAGAGTTGTGATTCAGTGGATCCCTTCTCTTTGTAACATCTCGGGAAATGAAGAGCTGGAAAGGGGGAAAGCTAACTCATCTTGACACAAGCATAACTCAAACATAGATCAAGAATTTAATCAAGCGCAGCTACTGCAGCAAGCGGTAAGCAGAACATCCAGGCCACAATAAAAATGATGCATATTACCAGCTTAGCAAAAATTTACTATCAATCTGTAATAATGACGCGTTCATTTTTTTGGAACCCTCGATGATTCTTTTTATCTATCAATAACTAACTGATCAAGCTTTATTTGTTCCTAATTTAAACAGCTGTATTTTTTAATCTGTGAAATGATAGACGTAACAAACCTCCCTTTTGTTTTCAATGACATTTTTAAGCACTCAACAAGTTTATTTATCTGACAAAGATGGTAACAAGAATGATATTTTTTAATGCCTAAAAAGTCAATGAATTTAAAAAAAGAAATAAAGAAGAGAAAACTACATGGCTCTATTCTGTATTATTACTTGAGAAATATGTAACAATGTATACAGCGGCCACTCAACAGTCACAGCGCTGTTCATAAAGTGTTTTAATTGTGTATACGCTCAAAATAATATAAAATGTACCTTTATTTTACTCAACTGAAACTAAGTCTTTGTAGCAACGAGAGCTATTCTGCATAAACAATAGACCTATAAACAGTTTTAAACATGGAACTACATTGATGAAATGCATTATTTCTCAGTTGATTATTTCCCTTTGACCATAATCTTTCCACTTCATTAAATAATTTCTGTTACATTTTTCAAAAAAAATTTCATTTTTATTTGTTGCATCCCTTTATGAAAACAATGGGAGGTTAAAATAGCAAGTGTCACTGAGTGTAATGAAAGTAATATTAACGTCCAATTAATAACCTACGTAACATCACGCCCTAAAACGAAGCTCTGTTATTTTATCTTATTGTTTTTAAATGCGTCGTTTTAATTTTCCAATGTCAATAATTTTCTTTCACAGATGATATGCAAATTTTTACAACCAGAAAAAGACACTTGTTAGAGTAGCTTATAATGTTATTAAAACATAAATTGGTGCCGGTGGGAGCGGCTAGTGTCGACTTCTACTCGGAACTGGCCTAGTCTATACATGACTTCGACGCCTCTTTGAGGTTCAAGGTCCAGCTCAAGCTTCCCTTGCCCGGGAACTTTGCACGCCTGGGGTCAGAGCTGGTTCCTCCCCATATGTCATGGTAGAAGACGAAAGCTGGGGGCGAGGAGTTAGGTCGGGTGCGTAGTTAAAAAGCTGGCATCCTCAGCACAGAGGTGGGCTCTCTGTGCGTCCTTGTGGTAGCTGGTTAGCGGCCATAGTCTCACTCGATGAGCAGGACTTATCCTTTGATAATGTCCTTGCTTATCAAAGAGGGGAGATGCTGCGCCAGTTATCCCTCGCCTAATCTTAAATGTACGATAGGTCAGTGTTCAAACGGGGTTTCAAATAACTATTTGAGATACCTTTTGTGCAATTTACATTGTCAATTCATATTTTTCTATTTACCACCTGAACAAACATCTATCATTGTAACAGCGCAGAGGCTGCTTTTAAATATAAACTGCTTTAGTTTTAACTGTTCACCAATATAATAATTATGTGACAGTCTATAGGTCCACTTACATGTTCATTGATGCCTGAATATCGTCAAATGCAGTCTATGCAGCAGAAAATAACGCTAAATGCACTTTATATAGCAGATATTAATAAAGTATAGTCTTATTTAAACAATAAATGGTCCCTATACATATTTAACAGAAACGAAAGCTGGAGGCAAAGTGTTAGGTCTGATGTTTATTTTTCTTAATAATGAGAGCAATATTTTCTATTAAAGGTAATTATAATTTATACCAGCACATATTGCCATACTTCAAGTGTGTTTACTGAGAAGTAAATTTTTGAGGTTGGTGATATGTTGTGCACATGCACTGCATCAAGGCTTGCTTAAGAAAAATGTTGATTCTGTCCTTGCAACTTTCAGTTAACAATGACTAAGAAAACTTTTTAAACCTGCTACATACCATCAACACTGTTTTCGTTGCTACGTTGTCAAAAGCAGTATGATTGTTGCGATGCCTTTCGCACATGTAACATGAGATTCATGTATTGTGCACATCAAATAGAAAATCTCATAAGAAAGTATTTGTTGTCAAAATGTCCACCATTTCCTTCTACATCATGTTTACAACATTGTTGAAAGGAACGTGCTACGCAAGGGAAAGTAGCAAACAGCTGAAGAAAAAAAAAACAAAAGAAAACAGTGTTACTGTTCGCATCTATTCGTCCAGCGAGCTGTTGCCATAATGTAGTGTGACAGTCTGTCCTCTTTTCCCAAGATGTGTTCTCTTTTCCATCTTACGCTTGAGCATCTGAATGAATGTTTGTGAACATTTATTCTTTGTTTACATTTTTTGTCATCACGAATGACAAACAAATTTATATCATCAACACCTTTATTCATTGTGATGTTCACTCGGTAGGAACATATCAGTGGGTATGATGCTGATAGATTGAGGTGTTGGTTATTGCAAGTTATATTGGCATTTCTGTTGCATTGTATTTCATATGTATTGCTAGCCGTGTGTGGCTTCCGTGTGTGCAGTGGTTAATAAAAGGGAACTTACCTGTTACAGGTGTTATGTTTAATTATTGTCAGCTATTGTATGCTGTGGTCGTATCCTTAGATGATGAGCCAAAGAGTACATATTTATCATGTATTGAAATCCACAGTATAAATAGTTTCCTGACATCTACGTTTGTGTGCTCACTGTTTGTGGTAGGTCTATGTGTGGGTTCACCAATAGTTGTATGTGTATTATTGTGTTTTCATTGCTTTTGGTATGTCTAGTTCTTTGTGTTTAATATCTGTGGTATGTTTACTTTTGTGTGTCCACTATTTGTGGTTTGTCTACTTGTGTTAGTTCCCTATATGTGTTATGCCTAATAGTGTGTATTCAATATCTGAGGTACACCATTGTGTGTGTTCACTATTTGTGTTATGTCTCTTTATGTGTTTCGCTATTTGTGATATTTTTACTTGTGTGATTTCACTGTCGGTGAAATATTTACTTCTGTGTGTTTAGTATGTGTGGTATGTCTACTTGTTTGTGTTCAGTATTTGTGGTATGTCTACTTATGTGTGTACACTATTTAGAGGCTTCCTTCTTCCTTGTACGGTTCCTCGCGACATGTCCACGTTGTTCAGGATGCATTTAAAATCGGTTCCTATTACAATGTGCCGTCCTGTACAGAATTTGTTATACTATATTGGCTTATGTGCTTTTACTGATGGTATATACACTTTCATTAACGTGTATATTTCTGTACAATCGTGTTTACTCCTTACGTCTAATTCTGCGTATCTACATTTTTTTTGTCTGTGTTGTAATGCGTTATGTCCCTTATAAATTATTACGTGTGTATTTACTGTTCTTATTTTTCTGTCTAAATATATTGTATGAATATATGACAAGCACACATCTCTGAGAGAACTGTCCTCATCTGAAAGATAACTGTTGTCATATTTTAGATAATTATCATCCTCTCTTGCGTACAGAAAGATCCGCTTGAACTCTGACCAATGTCAGAATATCAGCCGCCATGTCTCTTGAAATCGAGGAACTTTAATTATTTTCTTAAACCACATTTCAGTCATTCTTATAACATTTCCTGCGGACAGAATTCACACATTTTCTGCTAGAACATAGTTGCGTCTTCCTCTCATGTTACAGCGTCAACAATTACTCCACCGTAGTTTGATCAGCAAGAGACGTAATAATTTAGTCAGAATATGTTAGCTCCCCAGAAATATTAATCGTGTCATTCTAATTACATTTCTTGCTGTATTTACATCGGAACGTCGTTAAAAGCTGGAATGTGTTCACTTGTTACTGATAAAATGTGTATATAGATTGGACGAACCCTTCCTTAAGCAAAGCAAAAATAGCTGTCAGTCGCAACCGGAACATTCTCGAGTAACTTCAGATTCGACCTTTATTGAAGGGGTTAGGGTCCGCACAAACCCATAGGTGCTCGGTCTCCCTCAGCAAATGTCGAAGGGTATGAATGCTAATAGTTCCTGTTGTGCGCTGATTGTACATATACCTCATACATACTCTCAGACGTTCATTCCTGCCAGTCCTATGCCTAATTCCAAACTCAAGCAATCTCAGCCGTGATGATTCATTAATTGCAGTGTAATTCTCTAACAGACGATCATTAATTGTCTTCAGTATCTCTCACTTATCCATATCCAATGCACCCACTATAGGTGCTCTTGAAGCTAGTCTATCAGCTCTATCATTGCTCGTACGCCTGCATTACCAGAACAGTAGATCCACACCAGTTCCTGAAGATTTGAGGCTGCTATGGAGGTTTTCCATTCATGCAGTAGCCATCCATTTTGGATCTTCCGAAGCATGGACTGAGAGTCTGACACAATAACTGCTATGTCAAGGAAGTTTCAGACACCCACCTTATACACATATTCTGCTAAGTGAACACATAACAAAGCTATCTTATAAGAAAGGAATAACAGAACACAGAAGAAAATGAACATGAATAAATACCGAATCAGTATTAAATTCATGCCAGAATAGAAACATATATGCTTTGAACAACACAAAATGAACCGAACGTGAGGGATTGTACATTACAGAATGTATAATAAACATAATCAAGAAAATAGCACATGAAATGAAAAAGAAATCATGAAATAATCAACAGCCCATGAATATGGTACATGGTTGAAAGGAACGTGCTACACAAGGGAAAGTAGCAAACAGCTGAAGAAAAAGAGTTACTGTTCGCATCTATTCGCCCAGCGAGCTGTTGCCATAATGTAGTGTGACAGTCTTAGTTTTGTTAAATTTTCACTTTCATTTAAGAATGCAATTTTTTCATTTAAAAAAAAAACAGTTCAAGAAGTCGGCATCAACGATAAGTTGTTTTATAAACCTTTATTTCAATTATCTGAGAAAACGTTTTTCTTTCTTTACATTAGTTTTTTATTTGAATGAAAAAATATTTACAGCCCTCAACACTTAATTTACTATCAATCTGTAATAATGACGCGTTCATTTTTTTGGAACCCTCGATGATTCTTTTTATCTATCAATAACTAACTGATCAAGCTTTACTTGTTCCTAATTTAAACAGCTGTATTTTTTTAATCTGTGAAATGATAGACGTAACAAACCTCCCTTTTGTTTTCAATGACATTTTTAAGCACTCAACAAGTTTATTTATCTGACAAAGATGGTAACAAGAATGATATTTTTTAATGCCTAAAAAGTCAATGAATTTAAAAAAAGAAATAAAGAAGAGAAAACTACATGGCTCTATTCTGTATTATTACTTGAGAAATATGTAACAATGTATACAGCGGCCACTCAACAGTCACAGCGCTGTTCATAAAGTGTTTTAATTGTGTATACGCTCAAAATAATATAAAATGTACCTGTTGCTGTCATTTTCGACGGAGTCATCTGTCGAGTTATTTGCCTATGTTTTATCATAAGTATAATTGTGTCTTTACCTGCGATGTCAGGTTGATTAGGGGTTGTCTTCCCTTGTGTATTCATTCATTGTGTTTTGACCTTTAGGGTCAAAGGTTGACAGTTCGGGCGTAGGCCTATGGGAAGGTTTTTTAAGCGGGAGAGTTATACTTCCGGCAAGCAGTGAAGGTGCTGTTTTTCTGAAGGGACCAAGAGTCCATTGTTTTTTCGGGGAGAATCTTCGAAGTAACTGCTATGGCAGTTTTCCCCAGTGAATCTCTGTGCGTCGGGATGACGACAGAATTCCTTGTTATGTTCTGAGGATTCATTTTCCAGGTAATACCGACCTTTATGCAATTTTACGCTTTTCGGTGGCAGAACATGTAAAAGGATTACTTAGTGTGAACTGCAGCTCACCGATCCTATATATTACAGAACTTAAATTTTGTGCTCGAGGTAGCCATCCAAGACTGGTAGTCTTTATATTGTCCAGAAATCCAGTGACGAAGATATATTGTGGGAACCGCAGATTGGCGGGATTTATGTCTACAATAAGCATTACTGCAGGGTTGATGATAACCTATTTAACAGAAGTACACAGCCGACGTCAGAACAAGGCCTGTGCTTTCGGCTATTATACTACAGCCTGATAATGTGCAATTGGCGGGGAATGCCAAGTTGCACCTATGTGTCAAAGTGACTAAGGCATCTGACGCGTTTAGTCAGAGATGCCAAGGGCGACGCAACGAACTGTCATTATTGAAGAACTTTGCTATTGACCATGCACGTCTACTCTGATGTTTACCTTTTGAATGCCAAATGTATACCTATCGATTTCCGGTCAGCATGACCTTGTTACACTGACTGTTCCTGTTGATACTATGTGTGTTCTCGTCAATAAATGTCTTGAAACATGCCTGCAGTGTCCAAGCATCCTTGACTACTGCATGTGAGAGTATGGGTTGCAGGGTCTTCATATATACGAGCCTAAACACATTCGCGCCTTCATTCGCACCCACACTCAGTTCATCATCCGCTCGCACTACACACCTAACAACATGTATACTGTCTTGGGCCAGTGATCACCTCAACAAGAGAAAAAGACAGTTACATTTCTGGTGGACCAGTTACGTGGGCTCTTAAGATACATTTCTTGTCGCCAATGTGGCCTAGAAACTTACATTTCTGATGGACCAGATCTGTGGGTTTAAAAAGAACAGAGCGAGCATTTGACATTATTGTTGACATTAATGGATCCAGAAATTTACATTCCTGGTTGGCTGTTACATATATGATGTCTCCAGTTTTGTCCAGAAATTTACAAGAAGGACAAGTACACATTACACTTCTGATCTGTGGGTCTAAGCTACACACGGGACAGCCGTAACACACAGCGCTAATTCTACATTTGCAAGTTTTGGCTACAACAGGACAGAAATAGGTCATCAACGGTTGACCCAGATAAACAGTACGAGCATTTATATTATAATGCTACATAAACCACAACAAGACAAGTACTGAAGTTAACATCTAGGCATTTGCTACGTGGACCATAACTGCATAGAAGGCGGGTTCCTATTGTGAACAGTACTGCTGGTTGTTACACGTTTCAGTCAACAACAGACTTTTCTATGTGCGAGCATTCAAGCTACATTGTTCGAGGTCAAGTGTTTGTAAACAGTACGTGGAAATTGTAAACATTCAATGTGCAAGTCCTAATTCGAGAAGGTCATAGTAACTTTGGTTCGGGAATACCACTTTATGGTACAGTGGATTTGACATTCGGTGCGCGTTTGACATTTTGTTTCTGTGTTCGCAAGGAGCAAGAAATTTATTTTAGTTTCAGCTGTGACTGAACTTGTTCTGCAACACATTGAAATTGATTGCTATATATTTATGTTACTTCTACTGTTTTTGTGTATTTTTCAGCGGGTTTTCGGTTGGTGGGTCTTACAGTAAATATGCCACTTAATCGAGGCTTACTGTAAGCGTTCTGTAGGTGCAAATTTTCTTAATTTGGAAATTTGCTAGTGACAATTGGTCGCTATTGAGGTTAGCTGTGATGTAACTGTACTTAACGTTGTTTTTGTAATATTTTTGTCTGTTTTTCAGTTTTGATTTTCGATTTGTTTTGTTTGTATTCTGTAGGTCTCTCCTTTCTTTTGTTTATTTCTCTACACATTTTTGGTTAAAACAGTGTTGCCATTTGTATTGTTTTGTATCTTTGTCTTTGTATTTTTTGTTTGTTTGTACTACATTACTGTCATGCACAGTCTACATACATATACTTGGTCATGTATTGGTACTATTATTGATAAGGTAGACTCTTCATATAGAGTTTGTTAATAAAATATTATTATATAAGATATTTATACAAGTTCTTTGATAAAAGACTTGTTATCTACAAAGATTGAGACAAGGTGAAATACATATTCAAGTTCTTTATAAAAAAGACTTGTACCCATAGTGAGTGGGATATAAGGTGATTTTTTTTCCACAGGTACTCAAGTGATTTTTTGGTTACATTATAAACAAGAGGACCATACAAAATCTTTGTCTAAGACTAAGAGAGTGAAATAAAGTGAACTGAGTATACAAGTCTAGCATTTCAGACTTGTCTCCCATTGAAGTGGGATAAGGTAATTTATTTAATTTTTTCAGGTTTCTGATCTCATTAGACAGAATGTCTACATTGGATTTCTTCATCCAGCAAGGGTTGACCCTTGGTAAGTCTGGTAAAGAATTGGAAGAATATTCATCTGCTCAATTCGCCATTGCATTAAAGTCAGATGAAAAGAAACAAAAAGAGGAAATTAAATTGAAAGCAGAAGCTGAACTAAAGAAGCTAGATGCTGAGAATAGAAGATTAGAACTTGAAGAGAAAAGGTATCAAAGAGAAGCTGCTGCAGAGGAGAAAAAACGTCAAGCTGCTGCAGAGGAGAGAAAACTTCAAGCTGCTGCTGAGGAGAGGAAAGCTGCTGCTGATGAAAGAAAATTCCAGATGGAAATGGAAGACAAAAAACTTCAAGCTGCTGCAGAGGAGAGAAAAATTCAAGCTCAAGCTCAAGCTGCTACAGAGGAGAGGAAAGCTCAAGCTGCTGCAGAGGAGAGGAAAGCTCAAGCTGAGGCTGAAATTAGAAAAATGGAACATGAGGAAAGAAAACAGAAGATGGAACTTGATGAAAAACTCGCAACTTTGGAGTTAGAGAAATTGAAATTGGCGAGTACGGGTGCTCAGCAAACAACTTCGAGTACGACAAAGGAGTTTGTTAGTAGGATTAAATTACCTCATTTCAATCCTTTAAAGGATGACGTAGCAGATTATCTAGATAGATTCCAATTTTTGTGCGATACGCATAACATAAAAAAGGAAAAATATGTTGAACAACTGATGCCATTTTTTACAGGTGACACAGTGACTACTCTTATGACAATAGTCGAACATGAGAGGACTAATTATGATGTTGTCAGGGCAGCATTGCTAAAAAAATACCAACTAAAAGAAGAAGACTATCGTCTTCGTTTTAGGACAATGTTGCCAGAAAATGGAGTAGATTTCTCTGATTTTGTTACAAAGATACGTCGTACATTTACACGATGGGTTGAGTTGTCTCAGACTGAGAAAACATATGAAGGTCTAATGGACTTATTATTGCGAGATAAGGTTTTGTCATCTGTTAATGATTCTTTTCTTGCATTCCTTCATGAGCGTAAGCCTAAAAACTTAAAAGATATGGAGGAATACTGTTGTCAGTATGCCACAGCGCATCCCCATGCTACAGTTAGCAATTCTAAAGTGAAAGAAGGGTTGCCAGCTGCTTCGGCAACACCATATGGCCCTAATTTCAAAAAAAAATTTCAGGGTGCTCAACAAAATTGGAATAGGGGAAGTAATCAAAATTACACCCAGAAGCGGAGTAATCCAACACATGATGGTTCTTCGTCTATGAATTGGAGACAAGATGGTAGTTCTCGTAATTTTAGTGGTAATAATTTGAGACACTTTCGCAAAGGCTATCCAAATAATAACTATTCGAACTTTCGAGGTAATCATTCTCGACGTCAAGATTATGACGATGGTGAATTTAGAAACCGGGATTCAAACCGGAATGATGATTACAATAGGCAGTATGATAACAATTACAGGGGAAATGATAGTCGAAATAATTACAGGGGAAATGATAATCGAGGCAGACCTAGGTTTAACAAAAAAAGACCTTTCCAACAGGCAAACTCTGCACAACAAGAGTTTGATGGAGCCTGTAATACAGTAAATGATAGTGGTAACTCTAGGGCTATCACTGGTTGTGTTTTCGATTTTGGGAGAGCAACTGAATGCCCCCAATGCTTAACATTGTTCGACTCATCGACTGTATCTACGCTAAGTTGTGGTCACCCTCTTCCTGCTCTACCTGCTACAGTTGCGCATGATGGGAGAGGATCTCTCATCTTACATAAAGGTCTAATAAATGATAGGCTAGTCTCAGTACTTTTCGATTCGGGATGTACTACCGTCGGGGTTAGGGAGTCTCTGATAGATCCTTGCTGTGCCACTGGAAAAACAATCAAATGTGTTACATTTGGTGGTACTATGGAAAGTTATCCTACTGCTATTATTAGGATTGACACTCCCTTCTTCACAGGAGATGTCCATGCATGTCTTCTTCCTAATCCTATTGCGGATCTAATAATCGGTCGTATTCATGGGGTTAAGGAATGCACCCCGCAACAAATTTCTAGTTGATAAGAAAAAAACATTCAAACGGTCAATGCAGTGGTGACAAGAGCTCAAGCTCTTAATCCCCCAACTTCATCTGATAATAGTAATGAAGTTGATAGCCAAGACGAGCACTTGGTGATTTCCCATGACTCGTTTGTTAAACGTCAAGAAGAGGATCCTTCTTTGAAGAAATTCTTCCTTCTTGCAAAGAAAGGGGATCCCAATCAAAATACGAATCACAAATCGTATATCACTATGAAGAATGGTATATTGGTACGAATGGTACAACACTCGGACAAGTCTATGCACTCGCAAATTCTTGTGCCTAAGTGTATGAGAGCCTTAATTCTTCGGCATGCACACGATTCTCAGTGTGCTGGACACATGTGTTTTTCCAGAACTAAAACTAGAGTCCTTGCGTCCTTCTTTTGGCCATTCGTGAATAAAGACATCCGAATTTATTGCCGATCTTGCAAAATTTGTCAAGAGGTCAAGTCTAGGGGTCCGAGACATGCTGCTCCTATTCAGGCTGCAGATATTCCGATTCGGCCGTTTCAGAAAATGGCTATAGACATCATTGGTCCGTTCAAGATTAAGTCAGCCAGAGGACACCAATTTATCCTCACTTGCGTGGACATGTGCACGCGTTGGCCAGAGGCTATTCCTCTGAAGAGCATATCAACTGTCGATATCGCTGATGCTCTTTGGCTCGTATTTTCTCGTCTGGGATTCCCCGGAGAAATACTGTCGGATCACGGCACTCAGTTAATTTCGGACGTTATGTCTCAGGTAATGGCAACGCTAGACATTAAAAGGTCTCTCAGTAGTATTTATCATCCAATGTCCAATGGATTGGTAGAACGTCTTAACAGGACACTAAAGAACTTACTTGGCAAGATAACGGAGGATCATCCTGAAGATTGGGACAGGGTTTTACCTGCAGTCCTCTTTGCCTATAGAGAGGTTCCCAACGAGCATACAGGGTTTTCTCCTTTCAAACTTGTCTTTGGCGCGCAACCGCGCGGTCCGATGTCCTTGTTACACGATTTGATAACTTCCGATAATATTGACGATGATACACAATCGTCATATGAATATGTCATAGCTCTTAGAGAAAAGATTATCGAATCGTGCAGGTTAGCAACTTCATCTTCCGAATTTGCGAAAGAAAAAGCTAGGCGATTTGCTAATAAGAAAAGACGCCTACGTCAACTTTGTCCTGGAGACAAAGCATATGTCTTACTGCCCTCAAGAGAGAATAGACTTCTCATTTCATGGAAAGGTCCATACACTATAGTCTCGAAAATTTCCGATGTCGACTATATTGTCGATGTGGATGGAAGGCATAAAACCTTCCATATAAATATGCTAACAGAGTTTATTGAACGTCCAGACTATTTGCAGCCTATTTTCCAGGCGACGGACGACTCTCCAGTCCAACATGGTCACATCTCATCCCTGTCCGTTATACAGGATGAGGAAACTATTTTTTTTCTGACGTGAACTTACCTCTTCCTGCGATTCCACTTACTTCAACGGAATCGTGGAGAGACGTTACAGTCTCTTCCAACTTGTCTTTTGAGGAACAACGTCAAGTATCCTCTACGTTACAATCATATCAGGATGTCCTTACCGACATTCCTGGACACACAGATGTCATAGAACATGACATCATACTTACTGATCGTAATCCGATCAGAGTAAGACCATACCCAATACCTATTCATTTTCAAGCACAAGTCGAGAAAGAATTGGATGAAATGATTCAACTACAAATAATTGAACCATCCACTTCAGCTTATTCTTCGTCGATAGTTATTGTTCGAAAGAAAGACAATAACATACGTCTTTGCGTTGACTATCGCAAATTAAATCAAGTTACGAAGTTCGATGCTGAACCTATGCCGTTATTAGATGATCTACTTATTAGACTTTCTAAAGCTAAATTCTTTACTAAACTAGACTTGTCGAAAGGTTATTGGCAAGTCCCACTGACGGAACACGCCAAACCTCTCACTGCTTTTTCGACACCTAGGGGTCTGTTTCAGTGGAATTTTATGCCTTTCGGGCTTATGAACGCCCCAGCGACTTTCGTGCGCATGATGCGACGAATTCTATCAGATCGTGCAGATGTCATTGCATATTTAGACGACATCTGTCTTTTCAGCGATACTTGGGAAGAACACTATTTGGGTCTAAAGGAATTGCTATCTACTCTACGTGAGCATAGTTTGACTGCTAAACCCTCTAAAGCTTTTGTTGGGTTTAGTGAAATTTCCTTCCTAGGTCATCGAGTTGGTCATGGTCTGTTGAAGACAGAGGACCAAAACATTTCAAAGATATTAAATATCTCGGTTCCGAAGACGAAAAAGCAAGTGCGTAGTCTCTTGGGATTGATACAATTCTATGGAAGATTCATTGAGAATCTGTCCTCCATTATGGCACCACTTTCAACGTTATTGAAAAAAGGTTCTCCTAATATGGTGCGTTGGTCCCAGGAATGCCAATCTTCATTGAATCAGGTTAAGGATTTGTTCTCATCTCATCCTATCTTAAGACTACCAACGATTGATAAGACTTTTGTCCTTCGTAGTGATGCCTCTTCCACTGGGATTGGAGCGGCACTAATGCAGGAATATTCAGGAACTCTGCATCCTGTAATGTATATTTCTAGGAAGCTAAATGCGGCAGAAAGGAATTACTCGGTTTTGGACCGTGAATTGTTGGCTATGGTTTGGTCCATTCTTAAGCTACAAAGGTTCCTTCTGGGCGCGCATTTCTTTATGGAAACCGACCAAAAAGCTCTTACGGCTATGCAAAGTAAGGATTTGAAGAGCTCGAGATCTACTCGTTATGCTATTGCTCTTCAGCCTTTCCATTTCACGGTGCGAGCTATCCGTGGTTCGGATAATGTGATGGCGGACATATTGTCTAGATGCCCACATGATTCCAGTTAAATCTTGTGTCCTAGTTTTTCCTGATACACTTTCAGACTTAGGTCTGTCCTTAATATCATAATATGTTGTAATACAAATGTATTTGGATGATGTTTAGATAATTTAACAAATTTCATTTTGTCCATCCATCAGTTATATGTTGCTAATATAGCAGGGTAATTCATGACATTTGTATATTGCTACAATTATATTATTTAGTAATGATTGATATATGATTAGTATTGCCAGCAACTTAGGTTTCTTGAATGGTATCCCTTAGTTTGTTTGGCTTAAAGGAAATATTTTCTCCTATGTTGAGAGATGATTTGTATCCTCTTCTATTGTACCTGATATTAGGTTCATTTTTTGCATGAGCACAGAAGTGATACTGGTGCTATCTTGCTCATGGACATATTAAAAAAAAAAAAAATTTCATTTTTTTTACAGGGGGGTGGTAGTAATGTTGCTGTCATTTTCGACAGAGTCATTGTTACGCACAAATAATTACTTTTTTCCAAAGTCTTTGTATGATCGTTTTTCGTATGTATGATCATTATTTGACTGAAATGCATGTTATATATATTTTATGGTCAAAGGGACAGAACCCGAAATATCGATACTGCTATTTTTTATGAGTTTACCTCCTCTTGTATAGAGACACGTTCGGTCTATAATGTCTTGAACGAAGCGTGACCATATCTCCTTATTTGGTAGTATCAGTCAACTGTTGTAGATGTTTGAAACCTTTCTTAACGCTTCTGTTCATGTCCATAAAAGGCGCGACTGTGTAAGACTTTTATCTCGAATGTTCTTAGAATCGTCTTATTGTGAACAGCGACTCAGAGATTGTCACTCTGCGCATGTCTCGACTTGGTTTTCGTTTGTTGTTCCGCCCAGGTCGGGCAGTTGAGAAATGGACTGATTAGCGAGTGGACGCGACCTGCGTCTTGTGATTCTCTGAGGGAAATACATTGTCTTTGTGAGTTAGTTAGCTAACTAGACTATTTCCCAGTATTATTCAAGCCTGCCTGGAGGCATATGTTCATGGTTGATTTTCCGAAATAAGGTAATTCCTCTTGTATCTAACTTTAGGCTATCATCTAGAGGTTCGTCATTTTGTCGCCTTTTTGCTCGCCTGTGTGATTCAAAATGGAGAGGTACTTTGACTAGGATTAAGTCACCGGTATCTTTATACTTGAACTAGTTATATATCTATGGGTCGCTCTAGACCAACAAGACTATTGTCTGTGTTCCAGGATTCGTTATATCAGAGATCACGTCCAAGTCAGATGGTTAGACTTAGGAAGGTTATAAAGGTCGAGCTGACCTGTAATCCATGTATGCTACTCACGTGCAGACAGTAAACGGACGTATTGTATACATCTGATCTGCTAGCATCAGGAAGGAATAATTATTATTGTCTATGAACATTAAGGATCTGCAGCTGACCACGGTTGCAGAAGATATATGTATTATTTATCAAGCTTCGCTATGATATTTGTTTTCCATACAACTATTGAGTATTGACTCCTACATGACTGTCAGTTAACATGAGTTTGAATGCTGCATTCGTTATACTATGCTGATGATAACATAAGTATCATGACTGTTTTGTGGCGTGCAATAAATGGTATAAACCTAAAGCGAAGTTACCATTTTTATGACTCTACACGTCATGTTGCCTGTGGTGTACCCTGTGAACTGTTCTACTGCAACACACACAGCAACAATCTAAACCAGATAAGACACCCACATCTTGCATTGTAATACCTGGTGTCAAAGAAAGAACTTCTATAACTGTTGAAATGAAGGATTTAGCAGCATCCTCTCCATTAGCTGAAAAATCCTAAATATGAAAGTTAAATGACTGCTTTGATGGTCGGTGGCTAAGGACGGAAGAAGAAGAAGAAAAATGAAAGTTAAAAGTGCGCCACAGAGATAATTTGTAATACCAAGCGGGTATGTGTTTGGCTTTCCTCGTCAACGCTAATAAAGAAAGGACATCTGATCCCTCAAGTAAGAGTCGACTAATATAAGGCTGTGCATGAGATTGTCAGCCGCGTCATATAAAACACAGTCCTACATAAACCACTGCTCCGTGTTGTTGCCGGCAGTCTCTGACCAGACAAACAAAGAATAGACCTACAACACCTTAAGGCATGTCGTACACGATGACTACAATTATATTTTGCATGTTACTGCCAACCTCGTCATTAAAAACAAATAGCCGCAGAAACAAGTGCTGTTAGAGCATGTGAATGCTTAAAGCAGGCGTCTCGCAAGGGGACCAGCTGCATCGGTGGCTCCATGCCTCGCGGGGAGCACTGGTGAAAATGATTTAATAGTTTATTTAAAGTTACCATAGTAACACCTGGAAGCTAACGTTTGTATGATATCGGCCTACTTGAGCCATAGAGTATGCACTAGTGATTTAATAAATCACTAAGATACCGCTAGATGTCACTGCTTATTCTAAAGACAACATGAACGTAGATTTGAAACAAAATATAAAGATGGTTTTAAACAAATAGGTAAAGGCAGTTCTATAGTAGATACTGCCACAGGGGAATGAAGTGTTAGAGACTTCACTATACCAGATCCAGCTTCGACAGGTGGGGGGGTGACCAGTTCCCTTCCTCGCTGACTTTGCCTTCCCAAACTCAAGAGGAGAGTTAGCTACCAATTTACAGCTTGGTAGACTTGAGTGTGACGCCACTGTGTTTTGAACCCGGTACCATTGCTGCGAAAGGCCAGCCCTCTAACTATTCAGACAATCGGATGCTCAACTTTTTAAAATTTACTTTTTGAGGCAATTTTTTTTCCTCTCGGTGGCTTTCCCCCCCCCCCCCCCCCCTTTTTTTTCCCCCACCCCACCGAACCATATCTTTTTCCCAAACCACTCCTTAAAATTTATCACTTTCCAGTTTGGGAATCATTGTCCCGCTTTGCTTGATCCTCTTCATGTCATCAGCCCGGACTGATATAAACGAACCTTAACAAACGCGGAACCTGGCTACCTATAGCGATCCTAAACGAGCCGACAGTTAGAAAAAAAGCTCTAAATTTTCCGTGAGGTCAACGTTTTTATTGCAGAGGTTCTTAATCTTCCTTGTTCCATAGACCCTTCTGATTGTCCGCTGAAGGCTATAAGACCCCTTTCATTACTGAGGAAGGCTGCGGACCCCTTGTTAGGACAAATATACATAGATGCACAATTAATATTTTTACATAAAAGATAATGCATTTTATTGCAAAGAAAAGTCGTTAAGCTTACATATGCCATATTGACATACAACAACAAAAAATATGTAAACACGAAAATATTCTTTTAAATGCAAAAGTGTATGATAATATTGTGCGTAAAAATATTGGTAAAAATAAAATTCAAATTTTTATAATATGTACACGGACACCTTAGAATCCATTCATTGACCCCAAGGGATCCATGGACCACATGTTAAGAAACCCTGCTTGGGGCTAGGCTTCCAGGAGAACAGGTATAACGTTGTGTGCAACACGTGTCAGGTGATGTAGGATTTTTCGTTGACATATAACATGTCTATACAAACTTTCAATGCGTTTCTCAGTACCAGGAACTGGCTGAGACAAAAAAGAAGAAAGTGAAGGGGAAAAACTATAAACCCTTGGCTTAAAAATCCAGTTTAGACGAAAGCATATAAATTCGTAAAGATTTATTCAGTTTAGTCGAAAGCATATAAATTCGTAAAGATTTATTCAGTTTAGTCGAAAGCATATAAATTCGTAAAGATTTATTCAGTTTAGTCGAAAGCATATAAATTCGTAAAGATTTATTCAGTTTAGTCGAAAGCATATAAATTCGTAAAGATTTATTCAGTTTAATCGAAAGCATATAAATTCGTAAAGATTTATTCAATTTAGCCGAAAGCATATAAATTCGTAAAGATTTATTCAGTTTAGTCGAAAGCATATAAATTCGTAAAGATTTATTCAGTTTAGACGAAAGCATATAAATTCGTAAAGATTTATTCAGTTTAGTCGAAAGCATATAAATTCGTAAAGATTTATTCAGTTTAGTCGAAAGCATATAAATTCGTAAAGATTTATTCAGTTTAGTCGAAAGCATATAAATTCGTAAAGATTTATTCAGTTTAGTCGAAAGCATATAAATTCGTAAAGATTTATTCAGTTTAGTCGAAAGCATATAAATTCGTAAAGATTTATTCAGTTTAGTCGAAAGCATATAAATTCGTAATGCCCCGTATTGTTGCCAAGGGTCTCTCATGAGACAAAGAAAGAGACTAATCTGAGGTTGTACATGAGGCTGGCAACCTCATAATGTAAAACATATTGTTACAAAAAACCACCACAGCAAGTGAATGTGAACGCCTAGTGCGGACTTCCTGTAAAGGGGACCAGCTACAGTGGTGGTCCCGTGCCCCACAAGAAGCGAAAAAGACAATGATGATATCATTTGGTAATGGTCCAAAACACTTTTTAAAAAAAGAGAGGTGGCGAGAAGAATGTAGGACTGGATGTAACGCAGAATACAAATAAAGGAAATATAACATTTTTGCTATTTCCCTGTATAGGTCTAGGAATGTTGGCAATAACCAAGACTGTCTGCCCACGTCACGTGTGAGCGGGTGAGTGCTTGCGGGCGAGTGTCTAAACTTTTGAAAACAAAGTCGTTTGTTCATCACTCCATTTAGTCTCTCGCCTCCCCCCCCCCCCTCCAATCGCTCTGTCTGTCTCTCTCTTTTTTCCCTCTCTATCTGTCTCTGTCTCTCTTTCTGTGTTACTTGCTCTCTACCTCTCAAGCGTCTAAATACACCAAAGAGACATTATATACTGACAGATAATCAAATACACAAACGGTCTGAGCGATGTGATTGGATGTATAACCGCTCTTATAAATGGACACAGTGGCGTTACGTATTTCGAAATTTTGTGCAGGAGAAGGGGTCAGTAGAATTTAGCAAATTATTTTTTACACAATCCCATCACACAAACACACACACACACACACGCACACGCGCACACACGCACGCACGCACACGCGCACACACGCACGCACGCACACGCGCACACACACACACGCACACACATACACACACATCCCAACCGCACCCTTTTTCCCCATGGTACGTCCACAAATTTTCTCATGCAATTTTACAACAAAAGTTATACATGGGAGGGGGGTTCTTAGTAATCTCAAGTAGGAATAAAACCACTGGTTCCTGAAGAATGTCGTAAAGGCGACTAACGTGAAGCTTTGCTAGGGGCTGACAACCTCACTGGTCACAACATAATGCTACAGAAACCTGAAATTCAGCATCACCTGAAGTGTTATTGCGCTATTTCCTGCGTGAGTGACAACTGCAGTGATGAGACAAGAAATATAACCACTGCTTTCTCAGGCACGTCGAAACAGATGACTAACATGAGGCTATGTATAAGACTTGCAACCTCACTGGTCACCTCACAAATCGCTACAGACACCACAAGTTCAACAGCACATGAAGTGGCTACGTCGCAGGTTTCTGGCAAGATGGCCAACTGTAGGGTTGGTCCCATACTCCTGAAAAAGCGTAAAAAGATGAAAGAAGAAACATGAATTTTATAACAATGCTACTATTTGCTACTGTATTTGTAATATTCTAGAAATAATATATCATTATCGAGTGCCGTGCCAAGCAGAGGTATTGTATCACACTGCTTAATTTCATACAGCATGAGTTCTTGAAGCAGCTTTTTGTTCAACTTCCTCAATGCCACATGGTTAAATTAAACAAAGTGGTTTCTCCACCTGTCGTCATCTTATGAGTAATCTAATTCTATTAATAGCGTCCTCCTGACAGTGGTTAGAGTGCTGGTCTCTCGCGGCAAAGGTGCCGGGTGTCGATTCACAGTATCGACACGCTCCAGTCTACCCAGCTGTAAATGGGTACTCGACTTTGCACACGAGTTAGGGAAGGAAAAAGACAGCGAGGAAGGGAACTGGTCACCTCCCCCCCCCCCCATCTTCTTCTTCTTTTGAACCCAAGAGATTTTAGATCAACATTCTTCATCCTTGTGTAATATGGGGTGAGGTTCAGGGCTTACTTGCAAGCCTAGAGAGTTTGCTCATCTCAGCGGGCTTAACACTGGAAGAATTAGTAAAACACACTTGACCCACTAATTGGCGGTTGACGCAGTTCAACGAGTGGGATGGCCCTCTAAAGGGGATACGCTATCGCTGGACCTGATACAGTGAAGTCTCTAACGCTTCAAACCCAGTATCTGTTATGTGACTACCTTCACCTTTTTATTTTATCACTGAGAACCTCAGACCTCTGTGTTCAATAAAACGAGCTTCCACTGTCGTTATCTTGACTCAGTCTGGCAGCAAATGAAATCTTGTTATGAATTCTACACCTCACCAAATCTGAATTGTTCAGGCTCTCAGTTTTGAGACGCTGCTCTCACACAAGACCTTCAGGGTGACCCACTGACATCCAATCAAACGTGTCTGGTGGAATAATGGTGGTGGTATGATTACCGCTCAATCACGTGGTTTAGTCACGTGTCGTCTGCCGTCTTCCCCTTACTATCCATTGACCTCAGGCTTTGCAGACCTGTGCCATCCTGTCCATGTTTTTAATCCATGTTTTAATCCATGTTTTTAATCCCTTTAATGTCTGTTTCCAGTTTCCTTCTTCGATCTCCCTCTACTACTCTTACATTGGGGATTTCAGGAAAAAGGACTATCCTGTAATGCTAAGAACACGTTTTTTTTTCATCGTGTGTTCATGTTGTGCTCAGTTGGCATTGATTTTGAAAGTAAACGCTCACCTTCGGTACTCCTCTGTCACGCACATTATTAATACCATCTGGGACTTAAAAGGTAGTCCAACAGCAGATCCTGTCGTAGGGACATGAAGTGTTAGAGACTCCACTATACTAGGTCCAGCTTCGAGAAGTGGGGTTACCGGTTCCCTTCCTCGCTGCTTTTGCCTTCCCTAACTCACAAGCAGAGTTAGATACCTATTTACAGCTGGATAGACTGGAGCGTGACGTCAGCCGTGTTTCTAACCCGTATCATTTTTTTTTTTTAATTCTAGAGTTCCGCGTCGAGAATTGGACTTCAATAATAATAACCAGTGGCGGCTTTCTTTAATGAGCTGTTGAGCTGCAGCACCCCCAATGACAACCCCCTGGAACCGCCACTGATAATAACCTCATGCCATCCGTTCAAGTTCTTTCAATATCTTCTTTATCATTTTAAAGTTTGCCTCCAATATTTTTCTCCATATTTGTTTCAGTTTCCCTCGTCATCTTTTACTCCAGAGATTCGGGAATAAGGATTGCCTTGTACTGCTAGTAGTTGGTTTCCTCAATGTATTTACTTCCTATTGAACGCGAATGTCTGTTCTTAATCTCTTGCTCCACTGGTATTGGTCTGGCCCTGTCTATAATAAAAGTGGATTGGATGCTAACAATGGATTAAAAATATTCACTTTAATTTATAACCATTGATGCAATTTAATTTAAAGATATGTGGGTCTGTAATTGTAGGCACTATGTTCAGTTGTTTGTAATTGCGTATTTTCCTACTCATTTAAGCCATATTATTGTTTCTCAGTTAATAAATTTTAACAAATTTTCAGCAATTTGCAATACTTTTTATGGCGTATTTTCGGGAAAATTACGGAAAAGCCACGCATTACGGCATGGAAACTACATTGTGCTGCCCTTGAATTAAAGCCCATTTCTTCCAATCGTTTCATGACACGGATGTTTTTAGAAATATTCTGGCCTCTGTGTGTGTGTATGTGTGTGCGCGCGCCTTCGCGTGTGTATGTGTGGTTTTTTTTTTGTTTTTTCTTGGGGGGGAGGGGCGCACAATTTATAGAATTTTTTCCATTTATATTAAGCTTTCCGGGTAAGTATGAACAAGTATCTCCATCTTATATATTATACCCAGCTGTAAATGGGTACCTGACTCTAGTCATGAGTTAAGAACAGCGAAGGCAATGAGGAAAAGAACTGGTCATGCCATCTAGTGTGGTAAAAATTCTAACTCTTCACTCACCTACGACATTTTCTGCTATGGGATTTATTTTTTACTTCCATCAACGTCCTTTCGTGTATTTCAGCATGTCTGTGCTTTCTCTGTAGCGCTTCGCTAGTTTATTCAAAACAAGCTACTGGTTTAATGCCATGCCTAGGTATCTGGTGGTGAGGTTGTATTTACACCATGTGCCCAGATCTTCATGTTAATTATGTTACTTTTTAATTACCTTACTCCTACTGAAGATCATTCTTGCTATTATTGTAGCACTTAAGTGGAACCCAGACTTTGTCAGCCGTTCCGAGACCCTATTTATCTGTACAGTATTTCTCGATCCTTAAAAAAGCGCAGGGAGATTTATCCCAGCCCACAAATGCCCAGAGCTTGCTATTCATTATCAGCACCGCTCCTGACTATGATAATTGTATGCAGGATCAGACGCGAGTAGTCCGGGCAGGAGAAGACATCATGAGACTAGCGCACTTCTGTGTCCTACCCTCTCTTTAATCCGGGCTATTGAACGGGTATTGAAATCTGGGATATGGAAAGTACTTCAGAAACTCTTTTATGTGAACAACGTAGACAGCTCAGTCTTTAAGAAGAATCATACAGTCTTCACACACGATTTCACTCACTTATGGACAAGAGCAGTGTTTCGTAACTTTTTTTGCAAGGACCCCATTGAATGTCAGATGAATACTTTGAAACCGTTCTTGGGAACAAATGTACATACAAGTATAATTTTACTTTTTAAATTTTAAGTTATGTACACGGATTCCCTAGAATACATTCAAGGTCCCCCAAGGGTCCAAAGACCACAGGTTAAGAGACCCTGGACTAA
The DNA here is from genome assembly GCA_024509875.1 of Oreohelix idahoensis. Taxonomy (NCBI): domain Eukaryota; kingdom Metazoa; phylum Mollusca; class Gastropoda; order Stylommatophora; family Oreohelicidae; genus Oreohelix; species Oreohelix idahoensis. The sequence goes on along the minus strand of JAMPIV010018854.1, from coordinate 23,714 downwards.
TACAAGACTAATACATTGGCACACCGGAATATTTGCATGGGTTGGAATGCCAGCCTCTGAGAATTATCAAAGTGTTTTTATTGTGACCCTGTAGGAAAAAAAGTATTAAGTAAGAGGAAATGATAAGCGGCGGACCTATTCAGAAACTTGTAAGAAAATTTGACATATACAGAGGCGTGCCCATGTATATACTTATAAGGAAATGTGACACATACAGAGGCATGCTTATACGGAAACTTGTGAGGAATTGTGGCACATAAAGAGGCGTACCAATCCAGAAACCTGTAAAGAAAAGTGACACATACACAGGCATGCCTTTCTAGATATTTGTGGGTACATGTGACACATACAGAGGCGTTTCTATCTAGATATTTGTGAGAAAATGTGACACATACAGAGGCGTGCCTATCTATATACTCATGAGGAAATGTGAAACACACAGAGGCGTGCCAATCTATATATGTGTGAGGAAATGTGATACATACAAAGGCGTGCCTATCTAGATACTTGTGATGAAATGTGTCATGAGTTGACTTTCCTGTCGATCAGCCGGTCTAAACGCGCACTTCCTTACCTCTGAGTTTTTGTCTCCGCCCTCTTTATTTTTGCGTTTTTCATGTAATATTCCAGAATCTGGCAGTGTCATTCTTAAATTAGACAGTCCACAGTTTCCTCCCTCACGTATCTTTGCTTCGGCTACACAGATGCGACCAAAATTCTTTTCATGCTGGCAGCGATCTATCTTCAAATATCTTTTGATTCAGGGAAAAGCGAACATAGGCGAATCAAAATGTTTTTCATGTCACTGGTCTGCTAGTCCCCTGGAAACCTTTTGCCGGGACACCGATGAGCGCGCCTCTCGCTACTTCCCTGGTCAACCGAGTTCATTTTTGGTTGCAGGAGAAATCTCCTGGTTTCCCAACGTCTTTGTCCCCAGTCTTCCTCGTCGCTTCTTCGTCCAGGTGTAGGGTAAGCTATGGCAGAACTTGGCTGTTTAATCTCGGCTCAATCATTATTTGTTGCTTTTGTCCCAAAGTGGCAGCGGTCTTCTATCTGACGAGTGGAATTAGCGTTACTAAGCCTGATACCAGCTGCATATTAGAAAGGAATATGTCTTGTAATTTCGGTAAGCACACATAGTTACAAAATAACTGCGCTAGCTTGAAACGTGTAAAATAACCACGAGTTAATTTTCTTAAAGTTCATTTTCAAAATGACGGTGTATTTTAATATTAATAATTTTTCCACCAGTCAAGTCCCTAGATGTTAATGTTTACAAAGGATGGTGTATAGTTATGTAAATTCATTTGATTTTTCTACCAATTTGTTAACTACAAGTAAATTTCCAAAAGGATGTATATACCTGTGTAAAGATATTATAATAATAATTATACTACCAGCCCGATAAATCCTCATTTGTGTTGCTGCTATCATGGTAATGACTACAACCCACAAAAGTCAGCTCCATACCTCAGAAATACGGCATCTGAGGAAGGTGGGTAAAATAACCAGAAGATACATGATCCGCAACCAGACGATACGGCAAGGGATCAAAACCCAGCCCCTGCAGACCCAATTAGAATAGTCCCAACTGCGGTGGTTTGGTACGGCTACCATGAAAAATATAGAAAACCAAGAGCCAGGGATCCAGACCTCCAGGACGACCCAGAGTTCGCTGGAGGACAACATCAGACAGTCACTGAAGGACCGAGGACTAGATTGGAATCAGGCCATGAGAAGGACAGCCGATAAGACAGTATTGTGATATCTCTGGCAAAGCCCTATACCACAGAGTAGAAGAGGAACGAGTAAGTAAGTAGTAAGTAAGCCATAAATCACAGCGGAACACTGTGAAGTGTCAGATAGCGGTTCACTGCGTATTTTCAAAATGCGGCTGTTTCCAAGCCGTGATGCACTCTATGAAAATGATATCCAAGTTCATAACTGTGGCCGAATGAACGTTGAACACCAGTTCTGTCACTCATTAAGTATTGCTTCCGAAATATTAGTCGCACAGATCGATAGCATCGGCGGTATGAGACCTTACTTCTACATTTATAGCCAAATTTATCAAATTTCATTGCATTAGATCTATATTACTTCTCCCCATGCCATATTTGACAGGTTGCCCCATGGCTTAAAATTAAATGCATCTAGATAGTTTTTACTACAAAGATCTAATGACGTTGACCTGTAATGTAAAAAGTACAAAAGTAGAAAGGCCGATAACCATCCATCTCCTCTCCAGCTCCTCCCTTCAGACCTGCTGGTTTGACTGAAGATGTGCCTCTGACCCAGCAATTAGGGCAACATCGCCTTCCAGTACACATATGAATACTTTTTGGTACTCTTCCTACAAGCCCCGACGATGTCATTGGGGCAGTTCATGGCAATGTCTTAAATCTTCGGCATCTGTAGTACGCAGTGAAGCAGCATCTCCAGGCAATCCATTGGCTCGATGTGATGCATGACATCGCTGCCATTTATCAAAGTCTGCAGCTCGACGTAATGTAACGTCTTTCGGCATTTCTGTGGCTCGGTCTCGATTGACTCCAGTCTTGTACTTTCTGCATCTACAGCTCGACCTAAAGCAGCAGCATCTTTGGACATTTCGGTGGTTCACTTCGAGAAAGGTCAGTCTTTTTTTTTCTGCATCTGCAGCATAGCTTGCATCAGCGTCTTGTAATGACTGAAGAACTCTCTGTCTTACTTCCACCGACGAAGAGTTGTTGCATAATATTCAATTCATTTTATAGAATGCTGCCTTCGCCTGAACTATTCTACTCTTATATATTATACTACACTTAGCCACTCCGACCGGAGTTATGGAGTCCGCCTCTAATTCTAAAGGTACCGGGTTCGCTTCCAAATACAGGAAATTTAGATAATGGAATTTTTTTTTTTTTTTTTTTTTTCAGAACCAGTGGTTCCCTAAAGATGTCATACTCCGCATCTCCTGGGTAGTAAGATCAGATGCCTAGCCTTCTGGGATAAGGGCAAAAAAAAGGAGTTCCATGGTGCAAGTTGCGAACGTTAAAAATCCTCGACAGTTGGAAATCGTAAAGAGTAGGTCATATGGCCGCCGCCCTGACAAAATTTTTAAAAAATTAGGTAATCTACACACCACAAAAATATTTTTAGAAAGCAAAGTATAATATATAGTATAGTATAATATATAGTAATTGGGAATGTGAAGATCTGATAATGTTCTTATAATACTGACTATGAAACAAATGAAAGTCATTTAAATATCCGACTAAACACACTAAGCCTTTACACCCCTCCCCCTGTTTATTATTTGTGTTTGGTGTTTTGTGTTTGCCTTTGTTTTGTTTTGTTTTATCTCTCACGTAAAATTTGTATTTTGATTTGCCCTATTTACAATGACTGGACAGGAGATGTGATGCCACTTTCACGTATCGGCAAATATTCATATTAATTTGGAATTGAAAACAATATATATCCTAATTTTTTTTTTTTTTTTTTTTTTTTTTTTTTTTTTTTTTCGTTCGCCCGCTAATACTCAAGGCGAAATCTCAGGTTATTATTTTATGTCTAACCTGAGATTGATTTTACGTGAGTATCCCTTTATTTCTTGTACAGAGTCAGGTGTCCCTCGCCATTCAGGCAAATACTCGCCGATTTCGGAGGTACCCATTGCAGCTGGGTCGGCTCAGGAGCCGCCAGTCCCTGGTCGACGACACTCCTTCAAATGTTCTCGCCAGGTCTCGAGTTAATCCAGTCCAAATCCCGGTCGACGAAAAATCCTCAAATGCCGTCGCCCGGGTTTGATCCTGTATCACCCGGTCGCCAGAGCGGTGTTGTAACCACTACGCTAGCGCGGCTCCCCATATCCTAATTATAACCCATTATAGGTTGAATAGGATATTTCTCATCATCGAATTAAATAAATATATTTATATATATAAATTGTATTATTTATTTATTTATTTATAAGGGTTCGGACCTTTAATCGATTAATCGGTGAATTTGTTTGATGAATTAATTGATAAAACACATTTTAGTCGATTATTAAATTTTTTTGCACTTTTTTTCTGCTTAAGTGCGAGAAAATTTGCTATGTGTGAGGTTTGTGCTATGGAATTTGGCAAGCATGGTGAATAGTAATACATTTTTTGGTTGTATCTTTTCACTATTTTCATTACATTTTCAGTACGATGTTCCCTTATAACAAGTAAAATAAATCAAGTCCTTAGTGATTTTAAAAAAATGTTGTTTATGATTTTTTATAATTTTTCAAACTGTTCGAAATTGGTCAATTCTGCTAAAGGTTACCAGACGTGCAATTGTAAAAGGTTAAGGCATTTAATATATTGCGATAGAGGTTTCAATTAATGAACGCTTTATACACGATCGATTATGACGTGTATAGCGTTGTTTAGGACACAGTCGGTAACTAAGAAACGCTACCCTTTTCACATTGACCGTCAAGCTGTTAAGACGCGTCTGACTCTCCTTCCAATGTTGGGCATGGTATTGCCATACAGATATATTTTATGCAAGTACGGACATGGGTCAGTCCATTGCTATTACGAAGATTTGAAATGATTAAAGGTCAGTACGAAGTGAAAATTAAGGAAGGATGAATTACAGTCCATAGTATTTGATTTTGCCAGACTCATAGACTCACTGTCGGCCGTTGGAAACCCCAACCGCGCGTGCATACAGCTATGACAATCTGCATACAGTAATTTGATTATTGGACAAGGACTGATAGGATATCTACATATCTATGCCATATATTTTCAAGTTATAATATGTACCTTTGTGATCAACATGCATGAATCGTCTTGACGTGTAATCTGTATTAAATAATTGTGGACTCAATGGAACCGACTTGTCACATCAATCGTATTCCAAGGTTCAATTATTGTTCAGAATCTTCCACCCCTGCATTCGCGTAATCTTACATAGAAGGCACGATACACGATCACTCAAGAATATCAAGAAGATAAAACAATGGCCAGAATTTATAATTACTTTATTGACATTATATGGAACATTGTTCAGAGCTAACCAAACCACGCCTTGCAACAGACCACTTCCACTTGCAACAGTGGTGTCCGGTGTCTGGGGATCGACAAAAAAATTTCTGAATGACTTTCGAATGAAATGTTTACGATCAAGTTACGATCACATGATGTGCTGAATTATGACCTATGACGCAGTACTCAGTCTAATGCCTAACAACGCGACGTCACTGAAATTCGTGTAGGTGAAACTATCGGAGAAAAACTGAAGTCGTTCTTTTAAGCCTAACCAAGGGAAAAATAAGTCATTTGAAGCAGACACAAGAAATGGACTACAGGAGCAGGCAGTCAAGGGCATTAGCCTAGCTGTTGACGACCTATAGCACTGACCGAAGCAACGGGAAAGATAAGTCTAGCTGTTTAAATTGTCGTCATTGCAAAACCGTAATACTGAGTCCATTTCGCTTTGATTAGGCATGTCTATGTATTTTCATGTATATATGTTAAATTTGTTTTCCATCGTATGTATTTGTTGTTAATTCGTGGGCCGGTTGGAGAGGGAACTGAAATCTCTGGGAATGTCGCGAACAGCTGACCACCTAGATTTCAGTCGTTCTTAGGGAACTTAAACGATCGCACTTTTGGAAGCCCATTGAGGTTGCCATTGGACAGTCTGTCCAAATTTGCTACCGTTTGACAATTTGCGTTAGCTGTACTGTCCCGTAGATAATTGGTGTATTTTATTCGTATTCAGTTAATAATTTTATTCAGTTCTGTACCATGTTCGTCACTATTTCGTCCATTCTCCTCTGACTATCATTTATTTATGATTATTAAATTTTCGTCCGTTATGAGTCCTGTGACGTCATCATTTTTCGCAGTCATTTTTATTTTTTGTGTACTTTGAATATTAAGTTGACCTCGGGTCAGACCATGACCTTTCATTTGGTCTGTGACATTTCCGCTTATTTTATTTAGTTCATAAATTCATTTTTAATTGTGAAAATGTCTTGTTTGCGTCTTGACATTGTTTGTACCCTTTAGTTGCATCATTGCTTGTCTGTCCTCATGATATATATTTATATTACATTAATAATATGCTATTATATGCAATAATACACTTGTAATCTAATTTAATTAATTTTTTCTGAAATTTAAGGGTAATATGGGACATTGCATAATTATGCAGTGATAGTCCAAGAAAGTAGCACTACAATTTATCATAGATGCCTAGGGCATAATAATATAATATATATATTGACAAAATAAATAATCTTATAGCTACCTTTGAGGTAATAGACCCATTGTATATTATTTAATATACTTTTCTGGTACTAAGAGAGTGACTTAGTACATTGAACAATATCATTACTAGGAATTATACCCAACATTATTGGACATTGAAATTAATTGTGTGATATAATTACATTATATTTAACAGATATCATAACTATTTATGATATAGTATTATTTAGATACAATATTGTTACAAAATATTGTCTATTAGTTGAACTTAGACATTAAGTTCAGTACTATTGTGATTATCTATATTGAATATTCCTAAGTTGAGTAAGTATAATAATTACTCTGAAGCTACTATTGACTAATTTAATCAGTAATTATCAATAATTACTACAGATAAAAGTCAAAATGCTTACTATAGACCATTTCGTTAAAATTGGCCGTGATTATGGCTACAAATCTCAAGAACTTCGTCAGTTTGCTGAATCAGAACTCGAAAAAAAAGAAAGAAAGGAAGAAGAGAAAAAGGCTGCATTAAAGAAAGAGGAAGAGGAACAAAAGGCAGCATTAAAGAAAGAGGAAGAGGAACAAAAGGCAGCATTAAAGAAAGAGGAAGCAGAACTTGAGATGAAGCAAATTGCCAAGGAAAATAGGTTGAGAGAGATTGCTCAACGTGAAAGAGAAGAGCAAAGAGCAATCTCCAGGCAGGAAGAAGAGAATAAATTGAAACGAGAGGAAATTATTTTACAACAAGAAATGGAATTGGCGCGTATTAAATTGGAGACAGCAAGATTACAAGCACAAAATGCTGATGCAAACCAGAATAATAACGCACAAAATGGATCATCATCCAGCCAACCTAAACATTTCTACAACTTTAAATTACCCATTTTCAACTTGAACGTCGACGACCTTTCATCGTTCCTGGCACGGTTTGAACAGACTTGCAAATCTAACCATTTGCCTGAAGAGTCATGGGTACTCAAGTTAAATGAATTCTTGGTTGGAGAACCACTGACAGCTTCTCAAAATGCTGACCCATCAATAGCAAATAACTACGGTGCTATTAAGTCCTTGCTTTTACGAAGATTTCACCTGGACGAGGAACACTGTAGGTTGAAATTTAAGGGAATTTTACCTGAATCTCCAAGGGATTTTGCAGGATTCATTGCGAATATACGCAATACATTTAACAGATGGGTTGAACTGGCAGAAGTCAACAAATCATACGACAAATTAGTTGATTTACTACTACGAGATAAGGTATTATCTTCAGTTAGCCAGCCATTTTTTGCATATTTGCAGGAGCGTAAACCAGGTACTATGGATGAGTTAGAAAAAATTTCTTTAAACTACTGTTCGGCACACCCGAATGCAACCATTTCTAACTCCTCATTAAGAGAACCTCTACCTGTGGCGTCTAATATGGCCTACAATCACAATAACAAACAAAGACATCACAGTGTAGACAGAAGCAGGTTCCAAAGAAATCACAATGTTAACTTTCAGAAGGGACATAATAATGATTTCAACAATAAAAATGAGTTCAACAGAGGTAGATCACGAGATAGAAATTATTCACCTCAAACAAACTACCACAATGGTCAACATAACACTCATTATAATCGATCACATACTCCCAATGATAATAGTAACTGGAAGGGTAATAATCATGGCTCGAGACATCGAGATAATAGTTACTATAGAGGACGACGAGATAATTCTAACAATTATACTCGGAATCGATCTCATTCTCGGGGATCATCTCATTACAACCATAATACAGGGGCGGCAGTTACAAATAATACTACCCCTATAGCTCAGGTTCCACTTGACAATAATACAACACAGTCTTCTGCTGCATGTTTTGCTATTAATTATAATGTGGCAAATAGTTGCCAGCAATGCAATCTTATTTTTCAGAAGGCGAAAGAAACAGTGCTTAACTGCGGACATATTATACCACAGGTAGGTCTTGCAGTCAACGATGGAACAGGCCTACTAATTTTTAACAGGGGATTAGTTAATGGATCCGTCGTCTCAGTATTGAGGGATTCGGGATCCACAACGATTGGTGTACGACAGTCGCTGGTACATCCCAGCTGTGCAACGGGGGAATATGTTCGTTGCATGACGTTTGGTGGAACAATAGAGTTTTACCCCACAGCTATTATTCATGTCAACACTCCTTTCTTCACAGGAAACGTAAAAGTATGTATGCTAAAAAAGCCTATAGCTGATTTGATGGTTGGTCGTATACACGGCAGTAAAGATTGTACTCCAGATGAGATTATAGAATGGGAGAAACATAACCTATGCACTGGAAACGCCGTGACAACTAGAGCGCAGACTCAACTCATGGAGAAAGTTGATGATAATAAAATGGATGCAGACAACCAAGAGGAATTTGTAGTCAATTCACCTATTGATAGGGAAACATTTGCAACCAAACAAAAAGAGGATAAATCTTTAAAAAAATTTTTTAAGCTGGTTGATAAGGTTGACAATCTATCCTCAGGTAATAATAACAAACATTGTTTTGTTATTAAAAATGGCATATTGATTAGATGTTTTAATGACAAATCACAAATGAAACAACAAGTTATGGTCCCATATACTTTTAGACGGTACATTCTTCAACACGCACATGACTCACATTGTGCTGGACATATGGGATATACTCGAACACGATCTCGAGTACTGTCTTCATTCTTTTGGCCAGGGGTGTCAAGAGATATTTCGCAGTATGTACGTTCCTGTACTACATGCCAAGAAGTGAAAGCACGTGGAGCTTTTCACACGGCGCCTATTCAGGCTTGCGATATCTCAGTGAGACCTTTTGACAAGATGGCAATAGACATTATTGGTCCATTGCTACCATCGGCCAGAGGACATAGATTCGTCCTTACGTGCATTGATTTGTGCACACGATGGCCGGAAGCTATCCCATTAAAGACCACCACTACCACAGATGTAGCTGATGCACTACATCTCATCTTTTCTAGAATAGGGTTTCCTAGAAAACTTTTATCAGACCATGGGTCACAGTTTATATCTGACACCATGAAGGAAGTCATGAAAACTTGGGACATTGATAGAAATTTAAGTAGTATTTATCATCCGATGAGTAATGGTGCGGTTGAAAGACTTAACCGTACACTTAAACAACTACTACATAAGGTTACTGCTAAGCACCCTCATGACTGGGACAGAGCACTCCCAGCTGTTCTATTTGCTTATCGGGAGGTACCGCATGAACAAACTGGCTTCTCTCCCTTTGAATTAGTTTTTGGTGCTCCCCCAAGAGGTCCTATGGGACTAATAAAAAACTTATTAATTGACGACGAGATGACTCAGGACACTCAGTCATCTTACGAGTACGTAATTAATCTTCGGAAGAACATTATTGAGTCTTGCCAGTTGGCAACAGCTTCTTCTGAGGCTGCAAAAGCTAAGGCTCGATCTCTACAAAATATGTCTCGACGATTACGCCAATTATTCCCAGGCGACGAGGCTTATGTGTTACTTCCTCACAATAACAATAAATTATTGATATCTTGGAATGGTCCTTACAAAGTCATTGATAAAATTTCCGACGTTGATTACGTCTTAGATATCAAGGGACACAAAAAGATATTTCATATTAACATGCTCAAGCAATTTCATACACGTCCTGAACACTTACAGTCAATTTTTCATGAACTAGATGACAACACAGTATCCACTTGTCATTATACTAACTTATCTGTCATCCAGGAAGAAGAATCTTCTTTTCCTGAGGTACAGTTACCGTTACCTGTACCAGTAGTTCAACCTACTGAATCTTGGCGGGATGTAACCATCTCTTCAACGGTTACACCGCAACAGCGTCTACAGATTGCTAATTTATTACAATCTTATCCAGATGTGTTGACCGACGTTCCGGGTCGCACATCGGCTATCAGTCATGACATTACTCTCAATGACGATACACCTATTCGTGTACATCCCTATTCTGTTCCTTTACATTTCCTTGCTAAAACTACTAAAGAACTTGAACAGATGTTGTCTCTGGGAATCATTGAGACTAGTAATTCGCCATTCTCTTCTCCATTAGTGATTGTCCGGAAGAAGGACAATAACATTAGACTATGTGTTGATTATAGAAAATTAAATGCTAAGACTATAGTTGACAGCGAACCACATCCACTTATCGACGACTTACTACCACGTCTATCCAACGCAACTATATTTAGTAAGATAGACTTAACTAAAGGTTATTGGCAGATACCACTGACCGAAAAGGCTAAGTACTACACCGCATTTTCCACGCCACAAGGTCTATACCAGTGGAACGTGATGCCTTTTGGGCTTGTTAATGCGCCAGCTACCTTCATTCGCCTGATGCGACAAATTTTATCAGGTAGACCAGACGTATTACATATATTGACGACATATGCTTGTTTAGTTCGTCGTTTGAGGAACATGTTTCGGGACTTAGATATGTTTTTGACACTCTAAGGAATTATCATCTAACTGCTAAACCTACAAAGGTGCAAATCGCGTGTAATGAGATAACCTTTTTGGGACATATCATTGGATCGGGATATATCCGAACGTTACCTAGTACAGTCTCCAAAATTCTAAACATAGCAGTTCCTCAGACGAAGAAACAGGTCAGGAGTTTGTTAGGACTTGTTCAATATTACAGTAGATTCATACCAAACTTGTCATCCATCACGGCTGTATTGTCTTCATTGTTAAAAAAAGATATGCCGGTGAAGGTGACATGGACTGGTACATGCAATGAAACTTTCAACAAAATTATAAATTTGTTCTCACATGAACCAATTTTAAGACTTCCCGATGCTTCCAAAAGATTTTTCTTACGAACAGATGCTAGTAACTACGGCATTGGTGCATGCCTGCTCCAGAACCATGACGGCATTCTACACCCCACCTTATATATATCAAGAAAGCTGAAGCCGGCTGAAACAAAGTATTCCACAGTCGACAAGGAACTTTTGTCTGTGATCTGGGCAATAACGAAGCTGGAGAAATTCTTACTCGGTGCCCCCTTTACCATACAGACGGACCAACGTGCGGTCGCATCCTTGCGTCGATCCAACCACAAAAGCCAAAAACTTGCCAGATATTCAATCATCCTACAGCCATTCGAGTTCTCCATTGAACACATACCTGGCACTGAAAATTGTGTGGCAGATGCGTTGTCACGTAATCCTATTGACGACGAATAATCAACATTGACACTCTTAAACTACATCAATCAGAACTACATTGGATTGAACGAAGTATCAACTATAAAGGAACTAACCTTGCCTTCAATTCAAACTTTATAAACACTATATGCATCACAGAATTGAACGACAAGACAATCAAGGTATATATATACTTACATTCGAACTTCGTATAATATCCATACACGATATACGAATATCATTGAACAATCATGGAATAATATCTGACGACAAGTCGAACTTATTATCCTATGGACTCTTAATTCTTCGATGCAGTTATAAATGACATTTCTTTCCGACGTGGACATTTGAACACTTTTGCCTAAAAGAATTCATCAGGATCAAGACTACGGATGGATCATCATATCCTATACTAATTAATTAGTTAACTTAACTTCTTAATTGAATTATTATCAATAAAATGAAAAGTGAGAAAAAAAAATTAAATGAAAAAAAAAAAAAAAAGAGAACGAAATACTAAAAAGAAGAAATTATGAAAAGAGAAAATAAATCTCACACAAGTATTAGATTAATAATTTTTTTTTTTAATGTACCTATACAGTATTTAGTTAGTTAAGTTAGTTAGTTATTATTCACTAACACTTAACACACACAATTAAGTTAAAACTTATATTCGAATTTCTTTCTATTTCTTCTTACTTAGTTTGTCTTTTCTTCTCTCATAACATCGCGTGAAATTAGAATCTTAATAATTTAACTCTTAGTTTAATTAATTAATTTAATTTTAATTAGTCAAATTAATTCATATATGACATACTAATACGACAGACCTTACTTTAATTTAATTTTATCATTCACTATTAACATTGGACATTTATTTAGTTGATATAATGACATGTATAATATTGATATATAATGTGATTTATGATTAGATGACTATGACAAATAGTTAGTTGACACGACCGCAACACGGTTCTACTCAGAACATCGTCGGCCATATGTCACAATTGTGTTAAATTTTTTTGAAAAATTGTTAAGTCGGATAGATATTGAAAAAAAAATCTATCGATTTTTTTTTCCCCGGTGTACAGGGAATTGTTACGGTATATGATATTAACGCCGTCTGCTAAAGGTTACCAGACGTGCAATTGTAAAAGGTTAAGGCATTTAATATATTGCGATAGAGGTTTCAATTAATGAACGCTTTATACACGATCGATTATGACGTGTATAGCGTTGTTTAGGACACAGTCGGTAACTAAGAAACGCTACCCTTTTCACATTGACCGTCAAGCTGTTAAGACGCGTCTGACTCTCCTTCCAATGTTGGGCATGGTATTGCCATACAGATATATTTTATGCAAGTACGGACATGGGTCAGTCCATTGCTATTACGAAGATTTGAAATGATTAAAGGTCAGTACGAAGTGAAAATTAAGGAAGGATGAATTACAGTCCATAGTATTTGATTTTGCCAGACTCATAGACTCACTGTCGGCCGTTGGAAACCCCAACCGCGCGTGCATACAGCTATGACAATCTGCATACAGTAATTTGATTATTGGACAAGGACTGATAGGATATCTACATATCTATGCCATATATTTTCAAGTTATAATATGTACCTTTGTGATCAACATGCATGAATCGTCTTGACGTGTAATCTGTATTAAATAATTGTGGACTCAATGGAACCGACTTGTCACATCAATCGTATTCCAAGGTTCAATTATTGTTCAGAATCTTCCACCCCTGCATTCGCGTAATCTTACATAGAAGGCACGATACACGATCACTCAAGAATATCAAGAAGATAAAACAATGGCCAGAATTTATAATTACTTTATTGATATTACATGGAACATTATTCAGAGCTAACCAAACCACGCCTTGCCTTTTAGTCATTGAATTTTACTTTTTTTTCAATTTGCTTTTAAGATGTATCTCTATTTTTAGAAATAAATAAATATTGTTTTTATGTAAAAGTGTGTTCACTTCAAATACAATCAGAACCATCATAATAATTTCCCATTTCTGCTCCTATATGGAGTCACCCTTCAGGGAGGGGGGGGGGGGGGGAACCTCTTGCATGAAGCCTGCACCAAGCATTTACATGCTCCTTTAACGGTGGTTTATGTGGCAAATTGTTTCACATGATGCCAGTCCCATGAGTTATAACACATAAACTAGTGTCTTTATGATGAATTGTGAATTGCCCAATAGAAATTCTGCTTTATAACTTTATGGTTAATGACCCGATCAGGATATTCTTTTGGGATTTGAAAAGCAATTACAAATACATATACTCTTGGCAGTAGGAAATCGGTATCTTTGGTATTTGACGAGGAAGTTATAATTTGTTGGAAAATTCGCACAACAGCATTGAAATCCCACGAAAGTTTACAAGAAGAAAAGTAAAATCAGGCGCTGACGTCCGAGAAAGGAAGGGTTAGATGTAGATTCATTCATTCATAACCCTCCACTCCCAAAGGAGCATAGGCCTTCAACAAACACATGCCAAATCCTCCTGTCACGTGCCATCATCTCAAGTTCTTTCCGCGTTCTCCTTATCATTTTCACCTCTGTTTCCAGCTCTCTTCTCCATGTGCTTCTTGGTCTACCTCTGCCTCTCTTGCCCTGGGGAATCCAGAACAATGACTGCCTTGTAATGCTGTCAACAGGTTTCCTCAGTGTGTGTCCTATCCATCTCCATCGTCTTCTTCTCATCTCTTGTTCCACTGGAACTTGTCTAGTTCTTGTCATCAGTTCCACGTTGGTAACCTTGTCATACAATTTTAATCCCTCTATTCTACGCAAGCACCCATTTATGAAAGTCTGTAGCTTTTTGGTAGTTGTCTTTGTTGTTCTCCATGTCTCAGAGCCATACAATAGGACTGACTTCACATTTGAGTTGAAGATTCTTATTTTCGTGTTGGATCCGATTTTTCTTGATCTCCATATATTTCCCAATGCAATGAAAGCTCCTCTTGCTTTTTGTATTCTTATTTTGATATCACTGTCTGTCCCTCCAACTTTTTCTATATTGCTACCAAGATATGTGTACGATTCTACATCTTGTATTGGTGTATCTTCAAGTTCAACCCTGTTATCATTACCTGCATTTATTCTCATTATCTTTGTCTTTTCCTTGTGCATTTTCAGACCCAATTGCTGTGACCTCTCATCGAGTGTTTTCAATTTTTCCTGCATCTGATTACGGTTATGGGACAGAAGGGTTAAGTCATCAGCAAAATCCAGATCATCCAACTGCTTAGTCAGAGTCCACTGGATTCCAATTCTGTTGTGTGTTGTCGATGTTCTCGTAATCCAGTCTATTGCTAGTAAGAAAAGAAATGGAGACAAGATTCATCTCTGTCGCACTCCTGTTCTTATCCCAAACGGTTCTGTAAGCTGTCCTTCCTGAAGAACTCTGCCATGTCATGTCTTCATATGTTTTAGATGTAGATTGGGTACCGGCATATAAGCCCGTCTCAGACACAGTTATACATGGCTTACTTACTTAGTCGTTCCCCTTCTACCGTGAGGTGTAGAGGTGTTATACATGGCAAAGTTCTTTACTTCCCGAAATCACTTCAAATTCTGTGTGACTAGCCAATCTTCGACCTTTACATTTTCCCGTGCCATCCTTTAACTTTTCTGTGCTCTTCATTTTCCTTTTTGTTATCAGCACTTTGACGTTGTTTTTGCTTTCGTAGTTCACGTTGTTCTTATCATCTTTTGTCACTCCCTTACTAATTAGCATGTCCTAATTTTGAAACAAGATTGACTTCTGTTTGTGCAGAGCGAGCTTGCCAAATTGACGTTTCGCTTATCGCAAGCTCTAGACGGAGTATGTGTCTACGCTGAGCGACATTCCTATTGTTAACCCAGACTTTTTGTCTGGGAAGATTCACAATGGACAAACGGAATTGGGAGATGGGTTGTCAGTTCACACATGACGTGTCGGAAGATGTCAATCTTGTTAAAGATTAAGACACGTACTGTAAGATAACAAATGTGATTTTGTAGCACAGAATAATACGTAATCGCTTCTGCCAATGAAAACATCAGTGCTCCATTGTTTCATAAAAGCCATAATTCTCGCCGTTTGTACGTCGGACACATCTAAGGGATGCAACTGTGGTTGAAATTTAGACATTAATTGGATTATTTCCTGAATGTACTCTCCCGAAAATAATAACACTGAACGAAGAAAGGTTGGCGCAGAACCCAGTTTCATTCCGGAAACGGATTTAACTCATCATTTTGTTAAAAATAACCTTAAAATGTAAGTTTTTGATTGTTTCTTCAAGACAAAATTTTAATTTAAAGTATTGCAGACTTATTATTATGGATCAAAATGATAAGATGGCTGCAAAACGAGCTGTCTTGCATCGGAATTCGATTGATGTAGAAATTATCACTGGCAGTAATAAGGGAGAACGAATCTTAATTCCTCGCATTGACTTAGAACCGAGCGAGCGCAGTTTGCCATTTAGGATTCGACGCCGTCAATTCCCAGTGATTTTAGCATTTGCAATGACAATCAATAAGGCGCAATGACAATCTTTTGATCGCGTAGGAGTTTTCCTTCCTGAACCTGTTTTCGGACACGGCCAGCTCTATGTCGCCCTAACCCGAGGAACAAATCATGAAAACTTGAAAGTTTTTGTTAAAAACACTTTTTATCAGGGAACATTCTTTGAAACAAATCCACACTCTTTCACAAATAATGTTGTCAACAATAGATTTTTTTTATCACATACCGCCATGCGCGTGCAAGGAGATATGCCCGCGGAAGGTCAATAGTACTGATTGACAGACAAGATGACAGAAATATTGCTGTTAGAGACAACGTTTTCAGAAAAGTGGGCGTTGAATTTTGATGGACAGAAGATAGACAGGTCAGAATGACGAGAAACCCGACAGACCTAGCAAGCTAAGGGCAGACAATTCCACCGCCCATCACAGATGATCTGATAGGCGTAGAGTAAAGCAAAAATGAAATTAAAGTACGTAACTGAGGATAAATACTCCTATGTGTTAAACAAAAACTAAGAACAGTAAACCTACTATTGCCGTAAAGTGGGATCATAATGCCTAAAAATGACGCCAAAAGAAAAAAAACCTAAGTGTTCAAAAGAGGCACACAAACCTTGTCTACGATACAATAAAACAAAAAAAGGTAACAAAGAAATGAAAGGAAAAGTGAAAATAATTAAGTAGTAAAGTTATTAAGTAGTAAATAAACTTAATAATGAACTCTGAAAATTAGTACAGTAGAACTCCATTTATCCGAACCCCAATTATCCGAACATCCAATTATCCGAACACTTTTTCCAGAAAAAAAAAAAAAAATCAGATGCCACAGTCACGTTAGACTAAAATTCTGAATCTTTTGATGCGGCAAACTTCAAATGTGTGCGAACAATTTGTAGAGAATGGGATGGCTAATGGTCGGTCGCTTACGTACAGGAAGTCAGTTAGATCATAAAGTCAGTTAATATCTGGTTTACCAATCCAAAGTACGTGTGCGTTCTAGGTAGAACACTGGCTAAACAGACAGTTCAACTTAAAATAATTGTGTCTGCTACTACAGCAGAATAATTTTGGTGTACAAGTATTTCTCTGTGCGATATGGCACCTTCCAGTAGGCCTAAAGCATATAAAAGGAACCGCAATGTTTTGTCAATTGAAACGAAAACAGAAATTATCAAGAGACTAGGACAAGGTGAAACTGTGTCTTCACTTGCGAGGATTTTCAATGTTGGGAAAGCTACCGTCTCTGACATCAAAAGTAACAAGGATAAAATTATGAGTTTTGCATCGAAATTTGATAGTGAAAATGGGTCGAAGAAACGTAAAACTATGAGAAATGCGAAAGATGTGAACTTGGAAGAGGCTTTGTATATATGGTTTGTGCAAAGAAGAAGCAAAGGGGAACCTATCTCTGGTTCTCTGTTGTGTGAAAAGGCACTTCAGTTCAACAATCAACTTGACGGTCCTCCTGACTTTAAGGCTAGCCAGGGATGGTTAAGAAACTTTAAATCTCGTCATGGCATACGAGAATTGGAGATTCAAGGGGAATCTTTATCTAGCGATGCAACTGCCGCTAAAAATTTTAAAGAAACTTTCTTGGCTTTTTTGGAAGAAGAAGGTTATTCACTCGATGATGTGTATAATGCCGATGAGACTGGCTTATACTGGAAATCATTGCCTCAAAAATCACTTGCATCTCAGCGCGAAGCAGCTGCCCCTGGGTTTAAAAAGTGCAAAGAGAGAGTAACAATTTTGGTAGCCGCGAATGCCAGTGGAAGTCATCGTTTACCGGTGCTAATGATCGGCAAAGCCAAAAAACCACGTTGTTTAAAGAATGTGACATGTCTCCCATTGTGTTACAAAGCACAGAAGAGTGCTTGGATGAATAGTGAAATATTTCTTGATTGGTATACAAATCAGTTCATCCCAAATGTGAAGAGGTTGAGAGAACAAGAAAAGAAAACTGGAAAAGTAATTCTTCTACTGGACAATGCACCATCTCATCCAGAGACGGATACATTGAATGCAGTTGATGCAAATTTTAAAGTAATTTTTCTGCCTCCCAATGTAACAGCACTGATTCAACCAATGGATCAGGGTGTTATAGCAAAGCTTAAAAAGATGTACAAGAAGGAAGTCCTGCGTCGTTTATTGTTGGCTGAAGATGAAGAAAGTGTGGTGGCGTTTTCCAAAAAGCTTAATCTCAAAGACTGCTGCTATATGTTAGCTGATGCTTGAACCACACTGTCACAAGATAATCTCAACAAGGCTTGGAGTAGATTGCTTGGGAAAAAAGGAGGAAATGAAACTACTGCAGTGGACACAAATGATGATTGTATAAATGAAGTTGTGGAACTGTTTCAAGCAATGCCCGGATTTTCGGACTGTGACAAAGATGATGCACACATGTGGCTAGAAGATGATAATGATTCTGGTTTTCAGTTTTTGAATGACGAAGAAATTTTGTCTTTTGTGCAAGAAGAAAACCAAATACATGTAGTGACCGATGATGAAGACTCCTCAGAAGTACACGATGTACTTGTAGATTATGAAGAAAAACCAAAACGTCGACCAAGTCCTGAAGAGGCCTTTATAGCACTAGAAACAGCGATGGCTTGGTACGAGCAAGAAGATGACAGCTGTCCTACACAGCTTCTGCTGTTGAAGAGAATGCGGGACTTAGCAGCCAAAAGGAGACTATCCAGTTTGGTGCAAAAGAGGATTCCTCATTATTTTAAATAGTGGGCTACATCTGTGCAAGTACATGTATACGTAAGTTGCGCCTGGTTTTGAATCGTTTGTAATGTTATTTTGAAAACATTTCTCTTTCTTAACAAAAATAATTAATACAAGTAGTACATGCACTGCAGTGTAATAAAAGATTTTGGTGATACAGTGATCTAATACAATGTGGGTATTATTATTACAGTACAAGTAAATATGTTTTATAGTGTATTTTCCTTGTGATGGTTAATTATTTTTAGAAATATGTGTACATGTACTCGATACATTATGTAATCCAATTATCCGAACATTTGATTATCCGAACGATGCTCGGTCCCATGGGGTTCGGATAAATGGAGTTCTACTGTATGTAGGTAGGTAGCTAATATTCCCCAGCATAATAGTAACTGAAAAACAAAAAAAACTAAAGCTACTTGCCTTTTCTCCATTTCCAAATGAATCGCTAAGCAATTATAATGTTAGAACATACAGAAATCTTCGAGAAAATACACACATTTTCTAGCACAAATAATTTACATGACAGCTTCTGTGTAGACAAAATTGCAAGTAATTTTTTTATAATTTTTTTTTGTCGTAAGGGGGCATTTATTCATAATATTTTTTGCATTCAAAATTTAAAAATAATGATTATAGGTCTAATAATAATAGGTAAATAAAATAATTTTAATTTTAATAATTTAAAGCAGGCTTCTCTCTGCGGACATGACAAAAATGTTAAGAAGGATGAAAAATTGTAACATACACACACTCTCACACGTGTGCTTAAGATTTAAAAAAATTCAGCGCTGTGTGTGTGTGTGAGTGGCAAATATTTTTAACGATCCTACACAGACACAGACACACACACACACACATATATATATATATATATATATATATACATATATACATATATACATATACACATACATATATATATATATATATATATATATATATATATATATATATATATATATATATATATATGAGACAAACGAGTCTGGCAACTCCTTTTTTGTACAAAAATCTAACTCAGTGGGAGTAGTACTGCTTCCGTGGGGATGAAACTCAAGCCACAGATTAAGGGTAACTGGAATATGGATCGACTGTAATGGGCCAATATTGTTTCATAAAAAGTTATGCATAATCAATGTGAATTCTTTCTCAAGATCATTGTGGTTTAGACATGAACTGATATTTGAGATGTGGACTGTCTTGATTGCCTTGGCATGAGGCATAAATATTTGCTGTCGCTGCAATGTCGTCGTTAATATTTTGTCACCTGCATGACGTCTTGCCAGCGGTTTCGTACGATCTACTCTGAAATGTTTCTGGTAAAGCAAATGTATGATTTCCTTGGAAAGTGACGAAGGAATTAATTCAGTTTGCCAGAGTAAAATGTCGTTGTGAATAGGCATGTTCAGCCGGCGGTCAAAATACGGTGTGAGTGCGTCACCTTTGCAAAATATGGAGATTCCCCACCCTTGTTGATCGTTCCTTCAAACCCGAGGGATCTGAGTTTTCATTATTTACCCTTCCAGCATTTGGGGATATGTTTTTGAGCTTTCTTTTAACCCCCAGAGGACTTCCCCAGCTCAGCAGCCTCAACATTGGCGGAGTTCACACCAGACCAATTAATTAGCAGGTGATGCAATGTCACGAGCTAGGTGAACCTCTACCCTAGAGGGGGTCGCCACCCTAGTTGTAAAAAACAATGTGTGGACTTGTCTAAGTATTTCATCTTTGGATGTCTCTGACTCAGCTGAGTACCAGTTGCAAGAGGGGCAAATGTAATGTGAATATAAACTGAGGCACTGGAACAAGGAGCTTCAAACTGATCGAAACGTGGATCTGGTGCCATATTAGACTGCCGCGTATTCTTATTGTTCCATTCGGCTATGGTGCAACGAGGATATGTGACGCCTTGCTACTTGTGTGAATGGGCCGTTTTCTTGAAATTACCTCTTTCTTGAAACCACCTTTATACAGGCCTCGGCTTTCCCTTCCTTATTTGTTATAAATGTTTATACAATACCAAAAACTTACCCTCTGTCCTGTACTTACTGTTCTTAGTCTTCTATCATTTACTAGACACAGTATTAAGGTCTTTGTCTTGTGTGGTCTGACCTATACTGTATAATAGGGGAACAACAGAAGTGATTGTGTCATTAATAAGCTGGACTGCCCATGGTAAATTTCCGGTGTTATGTGTGCGGGTCGCACTAATGACCCGTCATCGAAGCATCATTTTCTGGTGAAGCCTAGATGGCAGGGAGGTTAGTGTGATTCGCTTGCATAGCTAGGCGGGGTTGTCGCACGGAAGGTCCTGGGTTCGAGTCCTGGGTAAGCCAGTCACGTCTGTTGTTTTTCTGTTGTCTAGTTTTCTACTTCTGTATTTCTTACGAGTGCCTGAAAACATACCTTTATGTTTGTCTAATATTTATTTAATTTTTTGGTGACTTGGATGTTCTGCTTCCCATATGTTCATGTGTCTGCTTCTAACGGCTGAATGATACTTTATCGTATTCTACTTTTCAAAGTGTCATATGACCAACATTGTTCAACTATTACTGACGTCAAGCTGTTCATGATTAAAGTAAAAGTTAATTACATTCACTAAACCATCACTGCCTTATCCATTTCTCTCCATTTCTTTACATCTTTAGCTCTGCTGACATAGCAAACATTGTATCTCCGTTCTCTGAAGCAATTGATAAACTGATCTCATCTTCTGTAACCTGTACAATTCTACTTGTTAATTCCCTTAGCATATAAGAAAACATCAAACAATTAAGAGGGTCTAACTAAAGCCCAGTCTTGCCCGTTGTTGTATGAATTGTCCTCGCCGTATTCAACGGGATAAAATGCTTGTACTATAACATAATGGCTGTTGTTTTCGTTGAAGGCACGACACAACTCAATTTCGATGTCACGGAAAGTCATCAATCAAGCAGCCAATACCCTTCAGCTCCTAAAGGAACGTAGGCCTTCAACAAACACGTGTCAAGTCCCCCTGTCACATGGCATCAGCTCAAGGTTTCTCAATGTCTTCCTTATCATTTTTCAAGTCACGTTTATGTAAAATAGTCCGATTGACAGAGTGGTTAGAGCGCTGGTCTCTCGCGGCAAAGGTAACGGGTTCGAATCACGCTCCAGTCTACCCACCTGTAACTGGGTACCTGACACTGTTCTTTGAGTTAAGGAACGAAAAGGCAGCGAGGAATGGAACTGGTCACCCCCTACCTCTCGATGCTGGACCTAGTATGGTGAAGTCTCAAACACTTAACTTCCCTACGGCAGTATCTGCTAAAGGACTACCTTTTTCATGTAAAATAAAAATAATAATAAGTAAAATAAACCAAACAAACACGACGGCTACTGACTGTCAATAAACTGACAACATTGCAGCACAGTTGTCCCAAAGGGAATACAAAAAGCATACGTTAGATGTTAGGATCCCGTTACACGCCCATTGAGGCATATTGGGAATATGGTGTTAGGCCCATATTTTCTTGACCATCGGCACACTAGGGGTGATGTAGTCAGCATCACGCCGGCCGCCTTAACCTTCCCAGAGTTGTTCTGGTACCCAATTCATGAGGCTGGGTTGACCCCGGAGCCGTTTGCGGTCTAAAAAAATCCCACCTCAACTGGAGATCGAACCATGGACCACCGAGCTAGGAAGCCAGTGCACTAATCACTGCGCTACCGCGGCTCCCGGGACTTTAAATGTAAACATCATCATTTTTTCCTTACCGCTCCACGGAGCATTTAGTCTCACCTGTAGCTGGTCCCCTGGCAGGAAGCCTGCACCAAGCATTCACATGCTCTTACTGTGGTTGTTTCTGTGACAATTTGTTTTACACGATCAGGTTGCCAGCCCCAATCACAACATCATATTAGTCACCTGTCTGTGACATGTCTAAGGGCGCCGTAGTCCTTGTCTTTCCTTGTCACTTCAGAGACACCCCCCACCCTTCTCCCCCTCCCCACCCCACCCTTCCTCCCCCCCCTTTTTTTCCGGGGGAACTACACGGAGAAAGTGCATTCAAATAAACCGAAAACTTTCGAACAAAAAAATTGGTATGAAGTATAAAGTGAAATCAACTGATAACGATGACATACATTTGTGGATTATTCTGTGTCTGCTGTGAACTTTATATTTGTAAACAACGTCACACAAATGGTAACTTTTCTTCCACAAAAGCGAAGCGGAATCTTTCCAGGTATTGGCTTTGTCTATCAGAACATTTTAAAAGATGCTTCAAAAATATCTTTTCTAAATCCAGTATACACGCATAGAGAATCTTATTCAATAAATGTAGAATAAACCTACATGTCATGACAGCCACAACACCAACAAACTGGTTTATCCATAAGGCGTATCATTCTCTTTCAACTTTATCCCCGGAGGTCTTGAGACTACTTCTCTAATGTAGTAGTAGCCCCTTCAGTCATACCTGACTGCGAATGCGCCCTTGAGGTAATAGCCTCAGTTGCTTGTGTTCCTGATGGCGTGTTCTTTTCTCTTCTGCTTGTTGTGTGAGCTTCTTTTCGCTCAATCTGAGGTGGTGCCTTAGGGAACATTGCCATTTGGTGCGATCGGCAGCTTCATCCTTCCAGGTTGCTGGATTTATGTCCAGTCCCTTCATGTCTCTCTTGCACACATCTTTGAACGTCTAATGAGTACATTCATATTCGGGCAGGTAAGCATTTCAACTAATTTAAAAACAACAACAACACACACACACATGCAGGGGGAGGGAGGGAGGGAGAGAGAGAACGAACGAACGAACGAACGAACGAACTTTATTTTCAAAGGGTTAAGAATTGGGCACGCAGGCCCGTCTGACATTCTGCCCTTCCTCTCTCTCTCTCATCATATATACTATATCCTTTCATCCTCACATTTACTATAAGCATAATTAAGGCATTTATCATTATAAAAGTAATATTACATTTGCAATAATCATCATAATTAAAGTACGTTTTTAACATTAAAAAAGAATAATAATAA
>JAMPIV010018853.1:0-18352 GCA_024509875.1 Oreohelix idahoensis | reverse complement strand
CACACATTACATTAAATACTTAAATATATTTAATTAATTATATCTTAGGATTTTGATTACTACACCACATAATGCATTAGTTAAGACACAGTTTTACTTAAGTAGATAATCGCTCACTATCCTTTCTGACAGTTGATGTTTCTTTAGTTAATGTATATTTTTCATGTATTTTATGACATGACATATATTGACGATGACTTTCGACAATGTTTTATTCAAAACATCGTAGGCCATATATCGCAATTTTCTTTAAAAAAATTTTTTTGAAATAATTAAACGAGTTATTAGTTTAATATAAAAAAATCTATAGAATAGATTTTTTTAACCCCCATCAGTCAGGGAAATGTTACAACATGTTTTATGAGATTGGCCACTATTGTTGTGAGCACTTTTAGAGTTACGCATTAAGGGCTTGAAATGCTATAAATATATGTTTCGCGCTTCACAGTATTTTGGTGAACGTGAAATTGTATAGTTGTCTTGGATTATAATGACGCATTGCATTGTTATGCTAATGCATAACCTAGTTGTATTTGTACCCTTCAGACTCCGGACTTTATCCAAATCAGACGTATTTTTATTCCTCTCAGTATAAAGTGAATTGCGCTGAAGTCCTTTTGAAGATATGCCGCAGGGTCAGCTATCTTATTAGACAAATACAATGATGGAGTATTCTTATGGATGATTAAGTTCCATGACTTTGAAATAACAATAAATATTAATTTATAACTTTGGTCAGAATCATTATCTTCGCCAAACCTATGACTGTTAGTTACCAGATGACTAACTCAATGGCATCGCGCATAAACAGTAAGACGTTTTGACGACAGAGTAATATTATTGAGGAAATTATACTGGACTGCGCAAAATCTGATGTAACTATTTCATGTCTTGAAGTCAATGAATTTGTATGTAAAATAAATAATGTATTTTCTGTGGACTCTAACGAACGCATCGTTGTCGCTTCCATACAATTGATTTGGTCAGATGTTAGCCACCATTCACGAACATTATAAATTAGCACAATGGCTCAATTAAGGACAGTATTGTTTAAGATCAACAAGAAGCACATGAACAATAATCATTCTGTAACATGTTTAATAAGAATCTGCAAAGGATCCCAAAAACCAGCGCAACAATTAGACAATCTTTGAAGGACCGAGGACTAGAATGGAACCAGGCCAGGAGGAAGACAGCCGATAGGATAGTCTGGCGCTCTCTCTTCCAAACCTCTACACCTCACGGTAGAAGGGGAATGACTAAGTAAGTACTATCTACCTATTCAAGTATGACAATCTCAATCACGATCTACCGTGACATAAAAAAATAAATAAAAAACACTTTATAAATACAAACATCTGGTGACTAAACAATGTTTTCTCTCATGAAGTATGACAAAGCCTTTCTGTTCTTGTTATGCCAAACTCATAAAATTGACTTCCCTAATTTAACGAGGCATGCTGCACAGATCAAATTAAGGGGAGATGATGTTTAGTTACTCCTTAACAAGTTTTCAGAAAATAAATAAATAAATCACCTCTATCACAAATTAAAGGATAATTTGACGCTGTTTAACTATTATAAAACAATGAAAATCTACACATGGATGGTACTCCATGCATGAAATCTGTAAAATGTGCCATGCATGAAATCTGTAAAATGCTTTTAGCCCAATGAATAAAGATTAATGCACATACAGTAGTTTAAATTTCCCTCTTGTCTATTACAAAATCAGTGGATATTTCCGCCACAGCAAAAGTTGTTGACCTGGCTTGAATAAAACAGATAGTTGCTGGGCAGCTAACATAAATGAGATGTAATTGATATGGTGGCTACTTCACAGTAGGAGTGATTATAATTTGTTTTCATGCTCTTAAACCATGGTAAAGAAAATGTATTTCCCTGACACTTTTTGAAGGGAAGAGTGTTCAAGATTTCATTAATTTCAAATGAGAAATTGTTTAGGAAAGATGGTTTGTGGTCCCGTACATCTGTCAGCTGAAAATGAGATTTTTTTTTATTTAACCCTAGAGCTCACTAGGCCCAGACACTGGAATCAAAAATTTTGGTCACAAGAGAATTCATTTCGTAGACCTAGCAGCAGTAGTTGCAAAGGCTTACCTGTGCCAAAATCTTGTTTTGTAAGCAACAAAGTACAACCAAGTGGCTCTGTAGGGTAGTCTACATGAAGAGCTTCCATTTTCATCGACAACAAGAAACTTAGTTCAGGGAAAGAAAGCTTTGGAACCCTGAGATAGTTCTATTCACACCACACAACCTTTTCCCACACCTGGATAAATCAGGAGTGACTGTGATTGCAGTCAGGAATCTAGCTACTGTAGGTAAAACCACCATGAACTAGCGACTTCATAAAAGTCCTAATGATCAAAAATCAATAACTTTGTAGAACCACTGAACTTAAATTAATTACTTAAAAGTCCTAACAATGAACTTCCAGTAACTGTGTAGACAAGATTGAACTGCATACATGACATTTTGTTTTAATTAGTAAAAGTTAGTAAATTTTCTTTGTGCTGAAATCAAATTAGTGTTACTGTTTTCTTTGTAAATACATTTTTAGATTTTAATACGTGCCCTATAATAAGGGAAGTATCTGGATGTTTGTGAATTTGGTGAAAAAAGTTCCGAACTAAACAGTTGTATTTTTTCTCAAGAATTATAGTTAGTTAATTTACTGACTTTTCTTTGATGTTACTGTGATGTCTAATACATGTTTGTATTTAACCAATGGGGGTTCTTTCCAATAATTAAGTACCATAAGAAACAGTGACGTGGATACCTATTAGCTCTTACACTACTCAAAGGATTCTCAACCTGCTAAGAGACAGTTAATTTCCAGTATCCCTATATATATGCCAGTGATTCTCACTCTGTTCTTTTCTTCCTGTAAAACTTATATTTAACATTTTCTGCAGTTTTTACATGAGCCAGCCTTCAGTGAGATCATCTTGTGCAGTTTTGGTACTTATTCCTATGTTCACTTATTCTATCAGTCCATCTTCCATTGTAACCTGCCACTATGGGTAAAAATCTATGCAGTTTCAGGGGTTTTATAAGAAGGCAAAAAATGGCACAGCTTTAGATGTGACTAAAGGCTTGCAATCTCATCATGTAAAACAGCCCACTTGAGAATTCATCACCACAAATGCTGTGATAGCCCTTTGCTACTTAAGAAGCACAGAAGGTACAATCCTTCATTCATGAGGAAATAAATGTATGAAACACTCTTTTACTGATAGTTGTAAAACAGGTTCTGCACTTAGCTACCCCTTTCCACATGTCTCCAGACAACAGCTACACTGGTAGTATGTGCATACTGTCTTATTGAATGTGCTACTATTCCCACTTTAACTACAGGTCATGCTAGATTACAGACAAGTTGTATCAAAGATGTCAGTATCAATTTTTTGTATGTGGTAGTTTAAGCTATAAGATCTCTTAATGCTTGATTTCACCATGACTACTTTTTAAACCCTCCTCCAATAAATTAGCTATAGAAGTGTGGTGGTTTTTGATGTTATGCTGTGGTTATTTTATTTCCTATTGTACTGAGTGAGGTCAGCTGTGAAGGTCCCTGAAATTCTATGGTTTTGAGTGAGTATCAGGGAACCTTTCTGCTACCACCCTATGATCTCACTCAGACTTATTCTTGACTAGTATGTCTGATAGCTACGTCTAATGTCTAGGGTATTGCAAATGTGGTGTGAAGTTAAATCAACCCACAAACACACATGTAAACAACTATTAATTTCTAGGATTAATTCAACTAACACCTTGGTTTTAAATTTTTGTAGTGATAACTTTTTTTACAATTTTATTTAGTCCTGAACGGGATATTCTTTTGTTCAGGACTGTAAAATTCAAAATGCAATCAAATTATGGATATATACATATATAATTGAAATAGTAATCAAATAAAAGGACAATCTGTCCATACATATTCTAAGATTTATAATAAATGGTGTTGATCTATTGTAATCTAACTACACTGTTACGTGATGTACTGTTCGGGATGTATTCATCACACCCTGTCTTGATTTATATATTCTGTCACTTTCTAACACTGTTGAGCTTCAGTTTATTTTATATCAGAAAGATTATATGTTATTTGGTGGAAGCTGATGAAGAGTTCCGGGCCAGGACTTTATTACTTATCTGGCCCGTGACGTGCGTTGATAGATGAAGGTACGGCAAACGGCCACCGTCTCAATCTTCCTGCAGTAATCTTGGCAGCAACTTGTACCAAGACTACAAGTCATACACCATGACAGCACCTTCACAGTACTGCTGGTTATTTATTCAGGAAGCTGGCACTAGCCCTGTGCCAGTAACAAACCCTGTAACATGAAAATTAAGGCTTGTCTGAACATAATATTAAATCCACCAATTTTACAAGTAATAATACATTTAAAAGCAAGACTAGGGTCAGATCTGTCTGACCGACAATGCACATCCACCTCAATACTGTAACAGTTTGTACCAGTTTTTAATTTCCTCTCCTCTACTGGCTACAACATCTCTACACTTATCCATGATTTTTTCCATCAAATATGATAGGTAATATGATCCTTGATGATAATGTACACAATCTTTGGGTTCTACCTCTCTGGTAGTTTGATAATATGGTGGATCAACCTCTAGGCCCTGCATGGGTTTGCTGAGGAACCTAGACTAAGTACTTACAGTCGTAATATTTTTTTCATCTGGCAGTATCTCACACTCACATTTCAAAATATAACATTAAAAATGTCTTCCTTACCACAAATTCAATGAATAAACACAGGAACGATGAATGGCACAGATTTCAGCTCTGCTGCTGCTGGCACTCTTATGAATTTTTAAATTTTAGTTACTTTATGGTCACAAAACATAAGACTATTTCATCGTCCTGGCATAGGGACTGCTTCTTTGACAAAATGGTGTCCCTCCTATCTAAGTTGTTCCTAATATAAAATGTGTTGGCCAATCAGCTCAGACTACCAAGCTTTTTAGTTTGAATTTTCAAAGAAAACCCAAAATTACATCTCAATTTAAATGTATGTCGGTCACATTTTTGCAGTAAAAGTTAAAAAACAGACTTGCTTTTTGGATTTTCAAGTCTGCCCCTCACTCACTTCTTGATTTTCACTACAAAATATTTTTAGTTGTTGGCCATCCCATAATTTCTCTCCCCCTCTTTCTACCCCCCTCTCAATTAGATTATATGTACTACTGCTGGCCTCATTTCCTTTACGCGTTCAAAAAGTCACCGTTAGTGAATACAAGGACGACAGTCTGTATGTTCCTCAGTATGATCCAATACAGTCTTTTGTCAATAACGTTCTTATTACTGGGAGGAATTTGGATTTTTAAACATATTATTTCTTAGGAGAAGATAATCCATCAAACTAACTAAGTTCTATGATCGTAGTACTGGAATTAAAGAATTCTATCTTTTTTCCATGTTAGCTTTCAATTTCCATTATTACATAAACACGCCATATCTCTCCCCGCGTCTTCATTTTTTCAAATTTGAAACAAGTCTGTGACGTCATAAAATGTACCAAAATTTCAAACAGAGCGATGCATGTGTGGTTATATATGTCCTATGCGTGTATATATCGAACGAACAAGTCTGGGTCATTTCTGCCTTGAATTCAAATCTGCGTTACTATCGGGAGGGGTGGGCAAGGTGTGGTGTGGTTTATTACCGCTTGCCTATCGTGTCAAAAGTCGCATTCTATAATATCATTTTCCCCTCTCCTCTTCCCCACTGTTGGTCTGAAACAAGGCTTATTTTGGGCAAAATTGTTACCAATAGTTCCAAGGTCAGCGGCAAACGAGAGTACCCTTACCCTACGTTTCTGTCTTGCTAAAATCAGCGCGATGACTGGCGTGGGGGAAGAAGACGCGTCACAACTTAACTATTTTTATTTCTACCTTATCCTAACGTTATACTTACAAATAATAATTTTATCGGTGTATCAATGTAATTTTATCACAAGAAGAAAACAGCGTTACAGAATGATCCAGAAGATCCATGGGGTGGCAAACATCTTGAAGTAACACAATAAAAACAGCAAACGAGCCTACATTATATGCACCAGCATTCAGCCTCAACTGAGATGCTCCATTGCTTAAAAAAAGCAGCTTATTTACATGTGTACCTTCATTTCTCCATATATCTGACTGTTTTACTTTATGCTCTCCTAATCTCTTCCTGCTAATGCCTGCAACTGTCTGGGAATTAATGTCTGAATCTTTAGAGAAGCCATTCCAATAACACTCCTGGATGACATGCAATACAAAATCATAGGTTATTTAAAGGGTTTTTTACAGTAACTACCAATCAATACTGTTATCACAAGGTTCAATTTTTAGACTAACAACAAACTGAACTGTTTGAAGTATGTTTGTATACACAACAAAGACTTCAGTAAAAACCTAGAAATAAATCCTCAGTGTCCACAAAGTTGATGTATAAATGTGCCTGACATTGATGATTCTGAGTCTTGCTACCTGATCTGCATATGATTTTGCTGTTCAAAATGTGTTTGTTCTTCCATGAGTTTGTTTATTTAAAGCTTCTTTTGCATGGTCTAGCATCACTGAGGTCAGAATTTTGTTTAGCCATTGCAAAGGTTTGTCTTCACAGCTGATGTAAATAATCACGTTGAATTTCTTAAGTAATTTAAATGTAACAAGCTGGCAAGGAATAGAAACAAAGAAAAACAAACTGCAAAAATGGTGCTATGTTTTTAGGACATAGATTAACACAAGTTGATTCTTGTTCTTGAGTAAACATTCTATATTGGCATTAGTTTTGCTGCGAGTTATCCTAAATATGTGTTATTTATTATCAATGGAAATGTTTGCACACATTTTGTATTTCAAAAAAAGGGGGGATGTAATATAATACATTAAAATACGAAACTACAAATGTACGAGCATTAGGAAATAAAGTTGAATGGCGGCAAACAGATCAAGCGTTACTGTGTGCATTGTGAAACTTATGTGTGCATGTGAAGAAGACGTAGTAAAGCTTACATACATACATAATAACATTACAGTAACAAGCTGGCAAGGAATAGAGACAAAGAAAAACAACACTGGAAAAATGGTGCTATGTTTAGGACATAAGAGAGGTAGAGGGAAAAAAACGGAGAAGGGAAATGGAGACATGACATGAAATGGATGCAAAGATAAGGAAAAATAACTGAACAGATGGCATAGGACAGGAAGGCTTGATCTGAATTTGTTGACAGCCTCTCACTCATTTCCTTTTCTAATTCAATTATAGCTAAATATAGCTTGACATTTTTTAGGCCCTGTTTAATTTCTTCAGTAAGAATGAAACTTTTTTTTCTGGTACTAGCACATGGCCACTACTACAGTCTGCTCCTGGCCCAGTTTCCACAGATAACAACCATTTTTTTTTATACCAGTATGCAGCTGATTTTTTCGTCTTCTTCTTGTGATCACATCTTTGATGTTTGCAATATCAGATGAGTTCTCATGATGAATTCAACCATTGCCTGGAGTTCCTGTCGTAAATTTATTTTGAGAGAAAAAGAGTCTTAGAAATAGTGATCCCGTTTAGAGTGGAGAATGATGGTGAAAGCTCAGTGATAGAAAGTAAGTAGTTGCTTCACAGAGTGCTGGGGAGAGTAAGGACAGACTTATTTATGACAATCTGTTTCTCTCTAATCTTCTCCTCAAACTCTCCTGGTCAAACAATTATTTGCCAGTTTCCAGACACACACCTGCGCTCACACCGATTTGGTGCTTCAAACACACAGATGCCGAGAATACAAACTATATTAAACATATATGGGAAATTTGGGCTTTGGGTATTTCAACACAGTACTAAATAAGTTTTACGTGTTTATTTGTCAATAAGATCAATCACGACATGTATCAATTGTTTACAAACACAATATCATAGGTACAGAAAAATACAAATAACAAGGTGGGAGGGTAAGAAGATTGGTTTCGACTAAGCCCTTCCCGCTTATTAGACAAAGATAAACCCAGTCCAAAGGTAGATGGGTATCAGGAACATAGGTAAAGTAACCCAACAGTGAATTTAATTACTCTGAAAGAGGTGTTACAATATTTAGGTATGGGTGGTAGAAAAAATCCTGTTATTCCCAGTTGTTCTTCCCTTTACTAAGCAAATGAACAAGGGGAGGGTAAACAGAGTTAACAAATATCCCACTTAAAGGAACAAATGCAGGGTATACAGAAAATGTATTACCCGGTAGGCAAGTTAACAAATAGTTTGCAAAAAAATTAAATCTCCTGACATTCATGCACGCTTGTGAGGGGCCCCACGCATATGTTCACACTCACTTACCGATTGCAGCATCAGACAATCCATAGAATTATATAAACAGCAATTACACTCTTGACATATGGAAAAAGGTCTAGTACTACGATGTCCAGCCCCAGATGTAGCGAGGTTAGCTGATAACAAATAGTCCCACTTATTGCCGGACTTGAAGACTAAGAGTTCTTGTGTTTCATTATATAAAAAGGAGTCTATGGGATGGCACTGACACAGTTCGATACAGGGGTGAAAATGAAGTGGTCCTTTAATTTTCCCGCTGGTGGTAAAATTCCTTCAATGCGTGATGATAGCAACTGACCGGTAAGTTTTCTTTTAATCCAGTGAGGAAAAACTAGGCGCAGTCGCAGTCAGGTAAATAGGTACTATTCCACAGTAGAGCAGTAAATAAATATTGTTACTGGCAACTGTTCTTCTTCCAGTTTCTCTTACAGATTATAATTTAATTTGATGGTTTATTTAAATGTTCTTGGGGGGCTTTCTTTCATGTAATTATGATAGCTAGGCCGCATCAGATTGCCACAAGATTATATTTAAAATGTTTCATCAATATCTCTGGAAGTTTAAGAACCGAGTCTGAAACTTTCTGTATGATTTCCTTATTGCTGGGATCGCAAAGGTTATATGATCATTCTATAGAAAAAAAGATAGAAAAACATGAAATGCGATACAAATCATATTAAAATCTGACGCGCGATAAATTTATCGTTAAGACTATTTATATATATTCTTGCGCATTTAAGTATGTATTAAAGAAGACACATCGCGAGTTTACATGGTTAAACCACACATCTATATATATGACTTAACTCAATTAGTTAAAAATTCCTTCGCGATGTTAAAAGTTACTTTAGCATTTAAGCATCTATTATTTTTTGAAATATTATAATAGATATATCATTAAATTTACCACTGGAACTTTTGGGATGAGTTTAATTTAATAGATTTAAATAAACACAAAATCCACTGAAATAAAATGAAAGCACTAGACCACTGATCACTTTAACAAATATATTATACCGTGCACAGAAAACGAAATCACTCCAATGTAGCCACCAATTCAGATGGAAATCTAGCAGATTTTCTACTATAGCTAGTGAATCTTAAATCTCTGGCGAACGAAATGACAAAATGGCTTTCTTCGTGGTCTGTATATATTTAGCTGGAATGAAAGATTGGGGGGACATGTTATAATTTGACACCTTTTTTGATTCCAGGAGACTTTCGGGGTTCTGACTGCCAGACATTAAAGAGAGATGCCGCACCTGGTCCTCCATATCTCCGTTCGCTGTGTCCACTTCGGTTTTCCCGTTCGCTCCCCCTGCACTCGGTTCTATGGTTAACACCGAGATGCGAAATACCGGCAAGAAACTTGCGTCGCTCATCTCAGGGACCACTACTGCCTTTGATAGCATGCTGCTAGTCTTTCCTGAGATCCCTCAGTGCCTGTTTGATCGTGCCGCTACTATCTTTTGATTCTAGCAACGCCCTCTACTTGCCAAGTTAATGAAAATAACTGCATATGATTTCTCAAGAGATATCCGTGGGTGTGATTTAATGTCTCCTTAAATCAATGCGATGACCAGAATGTACGGTAGATAAACTGTCCGCCTATCAATCAACAAACGTGTTACAGTCTGCGTGGAAAAGTTGCATGCTAATGAGTCCACGTGAAAGAAGTCCCATTTGACGAAGGTTACAACAATATTCGGGGGCCACTGACGTTATCTGAGGGGATCGTTACAAAGGGTCGTACCATATCATACAACAATTCAGGGTCAGCTAAGTTCGTCTGTCACAGTTCCTCTTTAGCTCCATACAGCTTTGAGTTTAGTGTTGAGTCATTGGGCCAGTATATCTTTCTTAACTGGTCATAGAGAGGACAATCCTGTAAAACATGCTCAGCAGTTTGTTCGTTTAATCCACATGTGCACAGTGGTGAAGCAGACAATCGTAGCTTGTACATGTGTTTATTCAGTTTGTTATGCCCTGTCCTGAGGCAAAAAATGGTGATCTGTCCTAGCCGGTCAAGAGTGTGGTAGTCGTCGTTAAGTTGATTCTGTTCTCTTCTGATAGCCTGGATAGCTCTCTTTTTCTCAAAGTATGTGTGCTTATTTCATTTCTCAGATGCGGGATTTTACCACTATTGAGAGCTTGCAGTACAGACAGTGCATCTGTGAGGATGACTACCTGGTCAGTTGGTGTTATAAATCATTTTTGCAGCTTTCTCTAGATCTTAAACTCTAGAGCTGTATAGTTGGAACAGAATTTACCAGTGGGAATATGCCGAGTCTCATAGTGGTTGTCAGGATATGAGATGAAGATATCGTGGCCTCCATTCTTAACGGCATTTGTTGCTGATCCATCCATGAAGGCATGTATCCATGATTGTTCAGGATAGCTTTCTTGGATCTTACTCAATGCTGCAGTTAATTTTTGCAGATCACTATACTTATATAAAAAAATGCCATACTGAAGTCGGATGTTTCTGCTGAAAGGCGCAAATATCGCAGCTTTGCTGTAAATGGACACAACGCAACCAGCATCCTTTTCAGGGCCAATAAAGAAGAAGATATCCAATTGTGAGACCACTGATGGATGTATTCATTTGGAGGGTACTGCTGGCCTGCTCGAGTGGTACAGGGTATAGGGTGGGCTTCAGTGGTTTTATCTTCATGTATAGGTCTTCTTGATGCTGTCTTTTAAGTCTTTTTCCTCAATGGACAAAGCTGCTACATTTTAGATATCCCAATGGTAGATCATCTAGCCTTGCCTTCATTGGCTACATTGGCATACTGTTGTACATTTCCATGTGGATCATGCTCTATGTGTCTCTTCTATAGGACAATGTCTGCAATCTAGTAGATTTGTGCATCTCTGAGATTGGCGTAGTTTTCATGGCTCGGTAGCTGATTTGATTATAAGCATTGTTTATTAATGGGTTTTCACTTAACCAAATCTGCCTTGTGTTGTAAGCAGTGCATGATCATTGAAGAAACTGGGTTTCTTCGATAGAGGTTTCCTTCAAATTATTGTTGCGCAGGCTTTATAAAAGAAGTAAAAAGCATTGTGAAGGATGATGTCAGAGCTAGCCAAAGTTGGCCAAGTCGGTAGAAGGACAAGATGTCTATTTTATGCTTACTTTATTAATAACGTTCAAGACTGAAATCCCAAAGCAGGCTGGGCCTCTCATTTATCAGTAAGATAATTAGTCAAATTTCAGGCTGTAACAATGTAACTGCTGTTTATGAAACTGGGCACAATAATGGAAATATGTGCAGTGCAAGTAACTAGGGTCATGAAAGAAGATACTGGATATATAATATCAGAAGTAATGCCTGAAATGCTCTGAAAATATTTTCTGTTGGATTTATTATGTTAAATTAAACCTTGGATTGTCCTGGCTTGATTTACTCCCTCAATCTATGCTGTATGAATCTGTATGTCAGCCCGTCTTAACAGAATCATAAAATATTAGCTGTCAGGGTTACACAACACTTTGCATATTGTTAGAAACCTTGTGTTTCCTGTTATCATTTGGTGTGTTCTTGTATACTACATGTTTGCCACCTCTTTAACTTTTTTCTTTGCCGTGTCACTATTTCCTTTTTTTTCATTACTAACTTTTCCACAGGCTTCAAACACAAAGCTGTCTCATGAGATCTGCACTGGGCATAGCCACATCACATTCATTATAGAATGTGCACATGATTTTCTTTATTACCCACTCGTGGTGTGTATAGTTGTATGAAATTAGTTCCAATCAGCCATTTAAGTTAACTAATATGATATTTAACTGATCCTTCTTAAAACTGCCCAAAATCAACTCTTTATGGGTGCAGCATATTGCAATATACGAGGGAAGGTAGAAAATGAATGCCTCCTATTTTTTTATGTATGTAAATACTGCATCGGTGTGCAATTTGTAAATTTAGCAGGATTCCTCACACTCTTCTGCACTGTATAGCATTACCAACCTGTTTCAGTAACAGGTGGCACCACTGTAACAGTTTAAAAATGGCTGCCAAAGACGTTCAGTTAAAACAACGTTATGTCATAGAATTCCTCAATGCTGAATGCGAGACCCCAATTCGCATCCACGAATGTTTGAAGAATGTTTATGGAGATTCAACAGTGGATGTTAGCACTGTCCGACGTTGGGTACATCGTTGTAATGAAGCTGAAGTAGGTCAATCCTCAATGGCTGACGCAAAGCGGACTGGCCATCCGTCTACCGCAGTGACTCCACACAACATTCATCGAGTTGATGGCATCATTCGTGGTGACCGTCGGGTAACACTGGATGAACTTTCTTCCATGTTGTCCATTAGTAAAGGCAGTGTCCAGAACATCATTAAAGACCTGGGTTATTCAAAAGTTTGTGCGCGGTGGGTACCCAGAATGTTGACAGACAGACATAAAGAAACAAGGAAAACCATAGCCATCAACCTCCTGCACCGTTACGAAACTGAAGGAGAAGAGTTTTTATCGAATATTGTGACAGGTGATGAGACTTGGGTTCATTTTTTTTAAACCAGAATCCAAGAGGCAGTCAATGGAATGGCATCACACAACATCGCCGACAAGAAAGAAGTTCAAAAGTTCACCATCTGTAGGGAAAGTTATGGCCTCCGTGTTTTGGGATGAGAAGGGTGTGATTCTTCTCGACTTCTTGGAACAGGGAGACATGGTGAATGCGGACCGTTACATTGAAACTTTGAAGAAGCTTAGAGGTCGTCTTCGGCGACTTTACCCATTAAAAGGTCAGAGAACTTGCACTACTGTTGCACGATAATGCCACGCCACATACCGCTAAATGCACCATTGATGTGATTGCAGAATTTGGCTGGACATTATTACCACATCCCCCTTACAGTCCCGATCTTGCACCTTTTGACTTCCATCTGTTTGGACCACTGAAAGAAGATCTTCGCGGACATCACTTTGAGGACACTGAGACCCTTAAACGCGCCATACGCCAGTGGTTTAGGAAAAAGGACACAAATTTTTACCATGCGGGGATACATGCCCTTGTGAGAAGATGGACAAAAACTAACGGAGACTACATTGAGAAAAAAATTTTTGAAGTTCAGACTTGGGGCTACATTTCAATGTGAATTTTTATCTGTTTTCTTGCCTATTGAATGAAATTAAAAATTACAAGGCATTACTTTTTGACCGTCCCTCATAGATCTTTCTTCTCTGAGCATTAGCAGTATAACATACATCCTTAAAAGCCACAATATTATTAAAGCTTCCAAACAATGTTACAAAGAGTGTACATACCTTAACATCTGTTTCCTGCTTTATTTCTGCAAACAGACTTGTGACATTAGCTTCTACATTTCTTCCAGCCTGAAAGCAAAGTTGTTTTTAAATCTCATTTATATAATAATGAATTTCTGGAATAGTTTTGACCAAACAAGACCATTTTTAAAAAGATCACAGTGGATCACTGGCGCTGATATGGATGATTGTATAATTATAAATAGTTGGTCAGTGACATACTATGCCAAAGATCATACTAAATACACCATTGATTTCAAATAATTTGAAGATCAATTTTCTTTTCTTTTT
Organism: Oreohelix idahoensis; assembly: GCA_024509875.1. Classification (NCBI taxonomy): domain Eukaryota; kingdom Metazoa; phylum Mollusca; class Gastropoda; order Stylommatophora; family Oreohelicidae; genus Oreohelix; species Oreohelix idahoensis. The sequence continues at coordinate 4,428 of JAMPIV010018853.1, read as the reverse complement.
TTAACCCTGATTATTTCTTATACAGGTGTGTAACCCATAATTCGAAAATCCGCAAACCAAGATAGACCAAAAATGAAAAGTTTGTTGGCTGACTTTTAGGCTATTTAAGTTTCCCAAAAAAAAATATTATTTGTAACTGGTATACAGGGAACAGAACACATGCAATGTTCGGTTTATCACATTTCGTCCTCTTGAAGCATAAGCTTAGTATAATCTGATGCATGTGCTTTAATGTGATATAAATTTTCAAACACAACTATTTAGTTGTGTCTAGGCACCACTTTCAGCCATGTGTGAATAATTCTGAGCTTATTTTGTTATTTTGAGTGTGGATATTTGTGAGCTGATTTCATGACTTAAACTTTGTGAGTTTAATTTCATTGTAAAAATGTCAAAAAGAGCTGCAGATACTACTGTGGGTAACAGTAGGAATAAGAAAAGAAAGCTTTTGTCAGTATTGATAGTGCAGAAGGTAGAGTTATTGCAGATGCTTTATCATGGTGTCCCTAAGTGTTGTCTTGCTGAAGAATATGCAGCAGGAACTATCACAGAATATGACACACGGAAACGCAGACAAGTTGCTGAAGTTTTACACGGACAGTGATGACCAAATACTAATGTCAGATCAGAAAACTTTGCACAGAGGAAAAAATTGAGAAGGTTTGGCAGTTTATGGATTTAAAGAAAAACTGCTTAGACAGAAACCAATGTTAATGAGACAGATGACACTTGGCAAAATCTACTGTAAGGTCATTTTTCTTACTGCATATTCATGAGCTGAAAATCCTGTTCTGGTCCATCAACAGATGTTTGACACCAAACTGATGACAGTGATTAGAGCATTGAATGTACATGTGCAGGTATTTAACAACGTTTATGTTTGAAGTTTAAAAAACATATTTTTCTGATCAATAAATTGTACTACATAATTTAAGTGGGGCCATTTTTGGGCTACGTAGGGTGATATTTTGGGCAACTTTGGGCTACTTCTGGTGATATTTTGGGCATATTTCAAAAGCCAAAACATGGCCCTCCCTTAGCATTTTGCATTCTGGGTGTTGAGAACTATTTTGGCATGTGAAGAAGCTTGGATATTTTGTTTAGTTTGATATCAAAGATTTTGCTCCTCAAAACATCCTCTCAACTATGAATACATGTTCACATACCATTGGGACCCAAAGATGCAATAACAGAGAATGCATTCAGCGACCCATAGCTTGACTGCTTGCGTCAGGGTCAACGAACCAAAGCTGACCAAGACCCTACTCCACCTCCAAGTGGTGGTCCTGGAAACAGACTGCATCACTGCAGTCTGGCTGAGAGAGTAGGGATTGAAGAGGGAAGGCTAACCCTGTCCCAAAAAATGCTGTGTGGAAGTCGGATGTGTCAGCCAAAAGGCACAAATATTGCAGCTTCACTGTAAACGGGCACAACGCAACCAACGTCCTGTTCAGGGCGAATGAGGAAGAAGAAGAAGAAGACATACCATTGTTATTGATGATTGTTAATGTTTTAACACAGAGGAGAAGGGCGCATAGTAGTGTTCATAAATAGTCACGTCATTGCGGCTCATGAATCCATGGGTTAAACTGTTCACAACAGCAGTGTATTCATTTTGACGACGTTGGTAAAACAACGGGACAGCCCGCATGACTTTTTGCTTTTGAGCGAGCTAGAGACATTCTGCCCTCTGGAGGTGTGTGTGTGGCCCATGCCATTCTATTCATGTATGTGGAATAATTATTGATTATGTATATCTCAACATGAGAATTATATTGGAGTTTGATAAATACATGTAAGCTCAAGGTAGGAGCTGTGTAATTCAACCAGTGATGGCTGATTGCAGAATGTATGTCCTTTAGAGAACAGTTAAATATAAATGAAATACATTATCTTCATTGAAACCATGGGTTCTTATTGTATGGGACATGTCTGGTGACAGACCTATTATCGATGAGAGTGTATTCAACTGTGAACAGAGGCTCAGGTAGCCAAGCCGTTATTTACAAGTAGATAACAGTCTTAAATGTGCTATCCACACAAAATTCATTACATATTTTCCTAGAAATCACCAGTAGGATTTCTGAAGTGCCAAATGTTTATATTGGCTAACATTGACGTATATCTTGTAAACTGTTTTGGAATGTGTCGTATGATGAAGTATCATGTATTATGTGAATAAATTGTAAAAGATGTCTATGCCAGGCATACAAGAATATTTTATCTAAGTGTGGTGCCCCAGATGTGTTGTGCAGTCTGTAATATCATGGGCATTGTCTAGTTTCACAGAACACCTCCTAACACACCATCAAGTCAAGAGAAGCCATCTCCAAACAACAAGAAGCACTACAGACCACTCACTAACAGAACACAGGAAGATTCACACCACCTTCTCAACATTAAAGTGTAGTAAAGAACCCCGTGACATTAGTGGAGAAACTCTATCCCACTTAATCATTGTAAAGGAGGCATCAAAGTAAAGTTACCTACCTGAAGAGCAGCAGCTGGGAGATTTTTTCAGGCCATAAACCAAGGATTTTTCAGCAAAAGTTAGCAAGTAAGAAAAAAGATGGCTGTATAACGCCCCACCTATATTCCAGTCTTGACATATGGATGCGAGTCATGGGCAATTACTACAACCTAAAAAAAAAGCCAGATTCCATTCTTAGAAATGAGGTATCTGAGGGAGACGGTAAAGTGACAAGAAGAGATATGGTCTGCAACCAGAGGATATGGCAAGGCTTCAAAACCCTGCCACTGCAGACTCAAGTAGAACAGTCCCAACTGCAGAATGGAAGAAGATTGGCTACTATGACAAGTATGGGAAACTAAAAGCCAGGGACAACTGAGTCCACAGAAAGGACAACATTAAACAATCTCGGAATGACTGAGGACTGGATTGGAAGCAGGCCAGAAGGAAGACAGCTGATAGCATACCTATCAACCTGTACACATTTTTTGTACAATGTATGTATTTTTAATACGTTTAGCAGTGTACGGCCATACAGACTCATTGTACGGATTTTTCCTCACTCCCAAAAAAAAATTTTAAAAAATCGAATTTTTTTTTTTAAATTCTAAAAATATTTTCCAACCCAAGTTTTTTAAATTTTAAATCAGAAAATATTTTCTAGCCCAGGTTTTTTTTAAACCAATTTTTTTATTCCGGGAATCTCGACATCTGTTTTTAAACTGAAGTCTCTCGCAGCAACCAATCAAATCCTTTTATACCCAACAATTCGGCAAAAACTTTGAATTCGGCCTCAAACACTGTCGGCTTTCAGCATGACATGACGTATTTTTAAAGTTACCTGTTATCAGCCACGCTTGCCAAGACACTTAGACACCAATTTGTTTAAAAAAAGCTAAGTTCCTATAACTTGGTTAAATATTGCTGTTGTTTTGCTTTGTTGCAATTTAATCGCTGTCTTAATCTTTCCAGTTTCTATATCTTGCCCTTCAATATATTTCTGATAAATTAATGTCATAATATTCTGTGTAGGCCCTGCATAACTAAAAAAAAAAAAGTTTGTTTGCGTTGAGTAGACCTACTTTATTCCGGTGATCGAGTTTCACTGCTTTATTTTTCATAAAGAGGCGATCTATTATCACTGGTCTAGGCTATCAATTTTTAAATAATAATTTTGTAAATTTTTGGTAGTATATTTTTTCTTCCAAGATTAATATTCTGTTCACAATTTAGTTAATTTTTTTGCTGTTGCTTTGCTTTGCTTCGTTGTATGTTATTTTTGTCGTTCTCTTAATCGTTCCAGTTATATTTTGACCATTTCAATATTTCCAATAAATTAATATCATAAAATTTTGTGTAGGCCCTACAAAAGTAGAAAAATAAAGTTTATTTGCATTGAGTAGGCTTACCTACTTTATTTCAGCGGTCGAGATTCGCTGCTTTATATTTGAATAAAGTGGCAATCTATTATCACTGGTCTAGGCTACCAACTCTTAAATAATTTTGTAAATTTTTGGTGCTACGTTTTTCTTCCTAGATTTGATGTTCTGTTCATAATTTGTTAAATTTTTTGTTGTTGCTGCTGTTAGCTTTGCTTTGTTGTTTTTTTTTTTCTTGTTTTTTTCGTTCTCTTAATCTTTCCAGTTATATTTTGATCATTTAAATATTTTCAATAAATTAATGTCATAATATTCTCTGTCAGCCCTACATAACTAGAAAAAAAGTTTGTTTGCGTAAACTTTGCTGCTTTATTTTTTAATTTAAAAAGTCCACACAGACTGCAGGAGGTCCATGAATGCAGACTCACTCACTTCTTTTTTACAGTGTAAGATTAACATTGATACATGCTGTGCAGACTTTAAGCCCACAAATGCAATTCTGCAAAGTGCTAAAAGTGCATGTGTTGATTATAATACAAAACACTGTGCATCGAAAGAATAGTACCTCACGATCACTAA